>APFE031386721.1:18707-30642 GCA_000404065.3 Pinus taeda
ATATTAAAATGTTTATATTTTTATTAATATCTTTAAATTAGATTTTAGAATTGATGTAAATAATTGTGGATATGAAAAGTATAGATTTTTTTTGGTTAATTATATATTTTCAAAATTATTTTATTAAGTCCACATGGGGTAGCTCAAGCGGCAATGGCCGTGGAAATGAAGTCTCACCGAACCGGAAGTCTTGGGTTCAAATCTTGGGCTACCCTTCCCCGTTGAGGGGTACTTAATAGACATGTAAATCGGAGAGTCCCACCCCAGCCTACAAAAAAAAAAAAGTTATTTTATTAAGGTTTATCATGTTACTCATAAAATATAGAAATTAAATTTGGATACCTGAATTAAATATAGGTGGTAAGATTTTAATTATTTATTTATATTGATGTTTAAATTTCTGAAATATTTAGAAATTTATTATGCAATTTACGAAAGATCAGTAAGATTTATTTAAAATGGATCTAACATGATCTCAAAGGTCCAAATTTTTCAAGTGCATTTTTTTTTTATAATTTAAATATTTATATAATTCTTTAATTTTTATTTTAAATTTTAAAAATTAATGTTTTTAAAATTTATATTTGTGTGAACAAAATTTCAATTGAGTTGTCTATAATGCGACTTTTTGGAGATTCCGGTGACGGAATCCGGGGAAAGAAATGAGGTTAAATCTTGATTTTTAGAGTTAAAATGGTTTTTTAACTGCATATTTGGATTCAGCCCCCTGAAAAACCCCTGGGAGCCATTGATTGTGCAGAAACTAGCTATCAAACTTGAGATTCCAATGAATTGTTACCAGATTTTGACAGGAAAAATTTGCCGGAAAAGCTTTCAAAAAGTCGCCTTATAGACTACTGCATTTGGATTTAATGAAAAACTAACAACTAACCTGTTATACTCATATAGATTGTAAAATAAAACTGACAGAATTACACACCATACTAAACTGCCTCTGAAACTCAATGCCCACCATTAAATAATCCAATAATTCCTTTGCTATATTTTTCCCTGAACAATTCTGTGAATGATGCATCTGCAGGTGAGCAAATTCTTGTGTTCGAGTTCATTTCCAACGGGAGTTTGTATGATCGACTTCACACGGAGAGAGGTCTCGCAAGTCCATTATCCTGGCCATCTCGTATGGACATAGCCTGTCAGGTTGCTTTGGCATTGCAATACCTTCATGAAGAAGCAAGGCCCCAGATATTGCACCGTGATGTGAAGTCTGCAAATGTTTTGCTGGTGGAGGATAACCATGCTAAATTGGCTGACTTTGGACTATCAAAGTTTGGCCCAAAAGACAACCAATTTACAGTCACTGCAGTTAGGGGGAGTTACGGTTACATGGATCCACAATACGTCAAAACACGCAGATATTCGGCAAGAAGTGATGTGTATAGCTTTGGTGTGCTTCTTCTCGAACTAATTACAAGTTTAAAAGCACTACATGAAGACACACCTCTGGCAGAATGGACTCAGCCATATCGTTCTAGCGAAGGCATAGAAAAATTGATGACAATTGTTGATCGAAATTTGATAGATCGCATAAACACGATGGAGCTACAGAACATCATTCAAATTGCTAATTTCTGCTTACGCGACATTACTGAAGAGCGACCTTCAATGAGGGATTGTGAATATGATGCAGAATCGAACTCAATAATGCTTCCATATCTTAAATTAAGAGGATTATGAATAAAATATGGAATGTAAGACTGAAGCCTTGTGTTTAGTAACATTTGAGTTCGAATTTGAGGTGAGAGCGACCAGGGTGCTGTACCCAGATATGGTAAAATCTTGCTTTTAGGTTTTCCACTTTTTTGTGCAGTGTTTTTCCCTCGTTTTTCGCCTAACTTGTGGAGTTAAATTCTAATTTTCATTTAACATAATCTTTTTTTTCATTATCCTATTCTCTATTACGCATATATTCTTTCTGATCATTTCTCGAAAACAAAATATTATTCATAATATTTAATTACATAATCAATCAAATTAAATCTTGATCTCCAAAAAAACAATATCTACTTGGAAAACTGTCTAACAACTACCCAAAAAGTTTTAGGACAATAATCATAATATAAAAATAATTATCTCTCTGAAATGTAAAAAAAATAAAGTACACAAATATCACAAAAAACTAATGATACCATCAAATAAATTTATTAATATCTTTTTTTTTGTGTAAATAAGCTTTTGTATTAACAGAGAGTAAATATATTACAAAACTACTGAAGCGGCAGATTTCAGGGCTGCTTATCAGCTAGCCTGGCAATGAGGGGATACATTGGCAAATTAAAGAGCAAACAGGCACAAAATAGGCACACCATGCAGGGCAGCTGAGAAGGTACTGCGTGATAAACAAAACTGATGTCTCTATCTGAGAACATTGCAGCATAAACATAAGAAGAGATTTGAGTACATAGCATCAAGAACAAGAGAAGGGGCTTGGACGCGACCGGCAAAAGGAGGACAGTGGCAGTGGCCATCAGCGGTGGGATGACCCCTGCTTCGGCGGGTTGCCTGGAGGGACGCCAGAGGTCTCACCAGTGGTACCTTCGGTGCCAACCACATTCCTCATGAGCTTGATTAGCACGGTCAGCTTTTTGTTGATGGTGTTGGCTTGCTGGTCCAGCGAGGAGAGCTTGAACTCTATGCTTTCCACCACGCACATATGGTCATGTTCCATAGCGTCCATCTAGCGTTTGAGGTTCTGCACCCGTTCATCCTGCTCTTCCTAGGCTTCCAGCACTTTCGCCAGCAGAGTCTTCATTCGCCACGCTTCCGCTTGGGTTCGGACGAATTGGGTGGCCCGCGTGAAGGTGGTTCCCAGGTCCTGCAGCCAATTCACCTCCTTCCCCAGCTACTGGTCGGAGACTTGTGCTTCCTCCGCTTTCACACTGCTTTCCAGCTCATTCAGCTTATGTTTGTTCCTCTGCGAGGTTCTGGTTTCATACATGTCTTTGGCCTGCTGGAGATCCTTTATAGCCGACTGGTTACGGCAGCTATCCCCTTTCATGGCGTAGGTTATTGCCATGGAGATTACCAACGCTATGTTGGCAGCGGGAGAGAGCTTCACCTTGCAACACGATAAAACTATGCTTTCCTTGGCTGCTAGGGACGTTGTTAAATAACCGATGGCCAGAGAATGGTTGGAGGGTGGCATTAGATGGGAGGGCCACTTGCCTGTCCGGTCGAAATTATTGCAGCGTGAAGGGTAAATGGTAAGATCTGAGAATGATTGTTGGCGTTTATTATCACCGATCCCTCCCTCGTCCGCAGCTAGCCAGGTGTGCTGCGTCCTGCCGTGTTTACGGCGTTGGGAATCAAAGCAGATCATGGGAAGGTACATATCTTTTGGTCTGCAACTACTGACGGATATGCCTTGTGCCGATTGTCCTTCGGCTTCTGCCGTAATTAAGATGGTGCACTTAGTCAGCATGGTGGCTTATCGGAAACATTAGATCCGTTGTCGATCCTTCGCCGCTTTCTGCCGGAGTTATGTCCTTACGGGGAAGTTGCATGGATTTTCCCTTAAGGTTTGGGCATGTAATATCTTCCCACCAGCTGTCCCACGGAGCATTGGGGTTCTCAATCCCGACGTTTGCCAGGTGGTCCGCCACCGTATTTCCTTTACGTCTGATTGCCTGAAAGGTTAGACCTTTCATTTCTCGAAGCAAGTTGGCTATGTTTTCGGTTACCTGAGCTAAGTGCCAATGATTTGTTACCCTGCTTGCCGGTGTTCCATTGTAGATTCTCCTAGCCGCTATAATGACTACCTCTGAGTCTCCCTCTATGACTGCGTTGGCAATTCGGTTTGATCGCAGAATTCGTAAACCTTTTTCTAGAGCTGCGAATTCCATCTCGTTGTTGGTGGCTTCGCCCAGGGCCTGACTGTAGATATATAGGATTTCCCCTGTGTGGTTTCTGATGACCCCTCTAATGCCTGCCAGACCGGGGTTGCCCCTGGAGGCCCCATCGAAATTTAGCTTAAGGAAGCCTGTCGGGGGCTTGTGCCATCCCTGTTGTCCTATTTGTGGTTCGTGCTTGCTACTTACGGTTGGAGTGTTGTTCCCGTTCTCCAGCTTGAAGCTAGCCAGAATGCACTGGTCCCTGGGTGTGAGGTTTGTGTCGGGATATGCAGTGCATTTTGCCAGGATTAATTCGTGGATATTTTCGGTTAAGGTAAGCTGAGAGAACTCTAAATTTCTTTGCTCATTTTGAAAGATACACCTGTTCCTTTCCTTCCAAATGGTCCATGTTATGAAGCCTGGAATAATTTTCCATATGTTGTTTACTCTGAGATTGTTCGAGTAGTCGTATGGCCACTGAGTTATTGTGTTCTGGATAGAATTTTTGTCCCTATTTGATTGTTGCATTATGTTTTCTATCCACTTCCATATGTTGTTTGCCCAATCACAAGAATTGAACAGGTGATTTATAGTTTCTTCTGTTGTGCGGCACAGAGGACATATAAAAGGATCGGAGAATACTTTTTTCCGTAAGTTGTCCCAGGTAAGGGTTTTGCCTCTCATGAGGAGCCAGAGGAATGTCTTGATTTTAGGCCAAAAGAGGCTATCCCAGACCTTGGTACTCCAGGGCATGGTCTCCCCTTGATCATTATGCTCCAATTGCTCCCTAGCTTCTTTTAGGGTGAAGTTGTCGTTCCCCTTCATTCCCCATCTGAGCTGATCCTTGACTGTGGAAGTTCGGATTTTTCTTTTGTTTAGGGTGTTTAGGAGGCTCTGAATGTGTACATTATCTGTTGTGGTGCTATTAGAGTTCGGGGGTTTCCAGGTTCTCCACTCCTGCCCGTTGCTATCAGGGCTCCAGTACTGACGAACTTTGTAATTGCCTCCGGTCTGAGCTTCCCTTTTGTAATTTTCCAAGTCTGGCGTTGCAAGGCGAGGAAGTTGCTGCCAAGCGTCCTCCCAAAAGAACGTTGTTTCTCCGTTGCGTATTTCCCAGAAGCTGTGATCTTGAATAATACTTCGATTTTGTCTGGCTAGGTTTCAGATGGGAGATCCTTCCAGAACTTCCTGTAACCTAATTAGATCCTGCTCATTGCAATTAGGGGTATATTTCTCCTTCCAATGCCTCGCCCAAGGAAGGTTTGGTTCTTTAAGCCAGCGCCACCATAGCTTGGCTCCACAGGTCATGTTGGAGGTAAGAGGGTCTATTAAATTGAGGCCACCTATTGATTCTGACTTGCATAGCTTATTCCAGGCTACCAAAGCCCATTTGTTTTTTTCCGCGTTGCCTTTCCATAAGAATGATCTTTGGATGGTTCTAATCCTATGAAGGACGCCTTGAGGAGCCGGCAGTATGGAAAGCATGTACTGAGGTATGGCTTGCAGGATTGCCTTGGTTAGGACTAGTCTGCCCGCAAAGTTTAGGGCTCTGCGCGTCCAGTGTCTACATTTGTTCTCCGATTTTGCCAGAGTACTTACCCAATGATGCTTTTGCCAGGGCTTGGACGTTAGCGGGGCTCCCAGGTATTTTGAGGGTAGATTACCCCGTTTAAAACCAAGAATGTTTGAGAGATGCTTCTGGATTGCCAGATGAGTATTAAAGAAAAAAATCTTAGATTTAGCATGATTGATTTCCATACCTGAGGCTTTGCTGAATAGAATTAGGATGGATTTGAAAGCCATGGCCTCTTTCACCATGGGGGTGTCATGCAGCAAGGTATCATCCACGAACTGTTGGTGCGTTGTGGCCGGGATAGATTGCAGAGGATGAAGTCCTCTAAGATTTCCTTCTGCTTTTGCTTTGAGGATGAGTCGACTTAGGCCTTCCATAAGGATCACAAAGAGGAAAGGGGAGAGAGGGTCTCCCTGCCTGATGCCCATGGAGAGGGAGAAGGGTTCTGAGGGTGAACCACTGACGAGAATGGAGAAAGTGGAGGATTTGATTAAGGCCAAAATCCAATTGATCCATTTATGATCAAAGCCAAATGCAGATAGAACAGCTTCCAGATATTTCCAATTTACCTTGTCAAATGCTTTGGATAGATCCAGTTGCATAAGCATCCCAGCTTTTTTCCTGGTCTAGAGAGTATGCACCATTTCTTGTGCTAAGAGGATGTTGTCCAGAATTTGTCTGCCCTCTACGTATCTGGACTGTTCTTCTGAGATGAGATTGGGTAGAATGGGCTTAAGTCTGTTTGCTATAACCTTTGAGATGATCTTGTAGATCACATTACAGAGTGCGATGGGCCTGAACTTCTCAGGAGTGTGGGCATTCTCTTCCTTTTGGATTAGGGCCAAGAAGGTAGAGTTGAGCGATTTGAGAATGGTGCCTGAGCGTCTTGAGTCTTCAACCACTTCCCAGATTTCTGATTTGATGGTTGGCCAACATGCTTTGTAGAAGTTAATGGTGAAGCCGTCTGGCCCAGGGGCTTTGTCATTTGGCATGCTTTTTACGGCTTCCTCCACTTCCTCCATTGAGATTTCTTTGAGGAGAGTAAGATTTTGTTCATTTGTTACAACTTTAGGGATGGCCTGTGTTAGAGTGTCAATTTCCTCTGATCTATCTGCTTGCGTCTCCTGTGCAATGTGTTTGAAATGCTCTGTGAGGAGAGAGGAAATTTCCTTGTGATTATGTAGAGTGTCGCCCGCTTCATTTTTGAGATTGGGAACTTTATTTGCACTTCTGTAATCGAGGGTGGACCTGTGAAAGAATTTAGTGTTTTGCTCGCCGTCTTTAAGCCATTGCACTCTGGATCTCTGTTTCCAGAGTGTTTCTTCTTGTAGACATCTATGTTGCCATTGAGTCATTAGTTCCTTTTCAAGCTATTTTGATTCCTCAGTGATATTGCCAGAGGTCCAGTTTTTGTGTATTTGCTCGAGCTTACTCTCTATTATGGATTTTTCCTTGAAGATGTTGCCAAATTCCATGATGTTCCAGTGCTTGATTTTGCTTTTGATATGTTTGAGTTTACTTTGGAGCTTGAACATTTTGGTTCCTTGGATATTTAGTGGTTCACACCACCACTTCTCTAGCAATTTGACAAAATTAGGGTTCTGTAACCAGAATTTTTCAAAAAAGAATGGCTTGTTTCTCGGAGTGCCCAGGAAGGCAGCATCTAGAGAGATGGGCTAGTGATCCGAACCTCCACTAGGGAGAATGTCAGAGTTGACAGTGATGCCCTCTAGAACTATGCTTTCTGAAATGAGGAATCTATCCAGGCAGGAGGCTATGAGATTCTCTCCGCCACTTCTATTGTTCCAGGTGAAGGAGCTTGAGGAAGGCTGTACATCCACTAATTTTGCGGTCTCAATAAAATCTGCAAAGGCCCCTGCATCCTTGTTTAGCCTTCGTATCCCTCCTTTCTTCTCCAGGAGGGAGGTAATCATGTTGAAATCTCCTCCCATGATGATTTTTGAGGTGTGATGTCTAAATTGCAGATTTATGAGAGAGTTGAGAAATTGAAAATTTTCTTCTAATCGTTGGGGGCCATACACATTTACACAGAGATAGGTTTCAGAGTTACCTATGACTTGTATCTCCGTTGCTATGTAGGCTCTAGTGGTCTCCGAAGCGAGGACACTTATTGCTCTTGTATCCCAGAGGGTGGTGATACCTCCTTCCCATCCTTGACTGGCTACTTCAATGAAGTCGAGAGGCTTACCCAATTTTTTGCTGATGTTTTTCATGTGAGAGGTGGCACATTTTGTTTCTTGAATGAACATAATATCTGGCTTTTGTGTTTGGAACTTCCTGATGAGAAGTCTCTGTTTTGCTTGGCTGTTGAGCCCTCTTGCATTCCATGATATTATTTTCATTGATAACCAGGTTTAGAAGTGGTAAGATGGGAAGGCGTTGAGTGCCTTCATTTTACCTGAGTTCAGCATTAAAATCTCTAGATCATGTAGCACCTCTCCGTTTGTCCTTCTTCCCCTTTTCTTTTTTTGTTTGAAGCCAGTTGGGTTAAGGGAGATGTTTTTGGAGTGGTTTCCTGTACCTGTTGCTATTCCCAATCTCCTATTTTTCTTGTCCAGTTCAGCCTTCTGTCTTGCTAAGAAGAGATCGCTAATCTTTTTTAATTCTTCTTCTGGAACATTTTCTATTCCTTTTGCTTTCCAGTTTTCCTCTAATGCTGGGAGGTTTACACCTGCTTTTTCCAAGGCTTCGTTTAGCTCCAGCTCGTCACTACCACCATCACTGTTTAACATTTCCATATCTTCGTCTTGGGTGCTTTCCTGTTCTTGCCTGTTGGCTTTGGGACTGTGGGGGTTTGCATCCTTTTCTTTCCTGTTGTTGTCTGGCTGGTTCTTTGTCTCCTCTGTACCCTACTCGTCCACCCTTATCTCTTCTGTGTCTGTGTTCGTTTCTAATACACTGAAGGTGTTGAGGGTGTTGCTTGGGGCTGCCCCTGTTCTATTTGGTCTTCTTCTGTTAGCTCTTTGTCTGGTTTTCGGTCTAGTGAAGATCTCTGTGCTTTCCGCCTCTAGCGTGGGTTTGATCGCTTCTTTAGTTCTGTTAAGAGGACAGTCTCTTACTAAATGCCCGTGTTCATGAAATTTTCTGCATCTGAATGGAATTTGTTCATAGTCAATGGCATGGAAATAGTCTTCATCCCTAAACTCCAGCCAAATTCCTTCATGCAGGGCTCCGGATACGTCCAGTTCCACACAAATTCTGGCACAAGAGGTGTATCTGCGCTGTATGGTGGCCTCAAAGGCTTTAATGAAGGTGCCCAGCTTATCTCCAATTTTCTTGAGTGTTGCTAAGCCCCAATAATCTATGGGGAGGGAGAAAAGATGGATCCATACGGGGACTTGAGTGAAGGTCTCTTTTTCAGGGACGAAGTTAGGTTTCCATGGTCTCATATAGAGACCCGCAGAAGCAAAAAAGTATGGTCCCCCATCAAAAACCCTATCCTTATCTTCTAGGTTTGTAAAGACAACAGTAAAGAAACCTTTAGCTCCTAGGTGTAGATTGATATCACCTTTGGGTCTCCAGTGTTATTTGATCCATTGACAGAGGGCGTGCTCCATTGGCCACAGTCCCATAAATTTACATATGACCGCATGTTCTGACATGTGCTCGCGGTGGGCTTGTATTTGTGGGTCTGTACAGACCACTCTAAGTGCCTCGTTTTTCTTTGGTTTGCAAGCTCTTTGGGGAGCTTTGTTTGTACCAGGAGTGATAGGTGGCTCCCTGTCTTTTCCGTCTTTTTTTTTTCCTTGCTTCTCTTGCTCCTCTTCGTCGGTTGCTTGGGGATGCATTGAGCCCGCAGTTTTACGATTTTCCTCTGTGCCTAGGGTGATGTCTTCCTTTTCATTGGTGGCTTTATCTTTCTGTTTAGAACCGCCTCTATATTCTACTGTCATTTTCTTCTCCTTGTCGTTTCTGGTGCTGCCTGAGTCTCTGCTTTCACCATATCCCGAGATCTTTAACCCTTCTTTCATTTTCTGCTTGTGCATGACAATTTTCTTGAAGGATGGGGTCCCTGTGGACCCCCCGCTGAGCATTTGTCGGGTCAGTTCGCGTCCCCTGCAGCGGAGTTCAGCCAATCTATTGATCTGTGTTGCTAGAGCTATCTCTGGTTTGGCAGAGTTGGGCGTTAAACCCTAGACCAGTGTTTGCAGCCGTTTTTCCGCCAAGGCAGCCTTCTCACTATATTTTGACCTTAATATCTCTTCAACGTAACACACTTAATTGTATTACTTTATAATTTATAACTAATAATATTCCTTTGACCATAATATTTTATGGATTTAATCTAATTACTTTGTACTTTATAACTAATAATATGCCTAAGTGTGAATATGCATGTACCACACCTAATTGTATTACTAATTTATTTGTAATTTATAATTAATAATATACCTTTGACCATAATATTTTATGGATTTAACCTAAGCCAGCTCCACCAACGACAGCGATGATATTTTCCACGCTCTTTCATAATGACACATAGACATAACTATAATTAAGTGATGAAGTATTATGATAATGTAATTGCATATGTTAATATTTTATGGATTTAACCTAACTACATTGTAATTTATAAATAATAATATGCCTCAAGTGTGAATATGCATGAACCACACTTAATTGTATTACTAATTTATTTATAATTTATAATTAATAATATGCCTTTTATCATAATATTTTATGGATTTAACCTAAGCCAGCTCCACCAACGACACCGATGACACTTTCCACACTCTTTCATAGTGTGACATAGACAACCATAATTAAGTGATAAGTATTATGATAATGTAATTGCTAACGCAATAACATAGGGTTCATTCTTAAGAATATTATTTTATACTAATTCAATATTTAATTAAATTAATTAAAAAAAAATTAAGAGTGTGAATATGCATGTACCACACCTAATTGTATTACTAATTTATTATTAATAATATGCCTTTGACCCTAATATTTTATGGATTTAACCTAAATCCATTGTAATTTATAACTAATAATATGCCTAAGTGTGAATATGCATGAACCACACTTAATTGTATTACTAATTTATTTATAATTTATAATTAATAATATGCCTTTTATCATAATATTTTATGGATTTAACCTAAGCCAGCTCCACCAATGACACCGATGACACTTTCCACACTCTTTCATAGTGTGAAATAGACATCACCATAATTAAGTGATAAGTATTATGATAATGTCATTGCATACGCAATAATGTATGATTCATTCTTAAGAATATTATTTTATACTAATTCAATATTTAATTAAATTTAATTAAAAAAATTTAAGATTTAGATAAGTTCAATGGTTGGTCTTACATCACGGTTAGGATGACGAGCTCCCGTTATATTTCTCAACATAGAAAATATTTATTTTTTAAAAATAAAATTATATCGTATCCTGCACGTAAAAAAAAAGAAAGATATATATATTTTTAAATTAAATTATATTGTCTCTTCCCTGTAAAAAAATAAATTTTAAATTACATTTCAAATTATCTAAAAATTATTATGTGTTAATGTATTAGGTTAAGATAATCATTAAATGTTGAATAAAAATTTGATGTAACTTATCACTAAAATAATGAAAATGTGAAGTTTAAATTAGTAACTTAAAATTAAATTGTACAAATTGCTAGAGTATTGAGGATAATCTTAACTTAATCGTATCATCAATTTACTATTACCCATTTACAAGCTAAACGTTTTGGAAACTCACAATTTTACTTATGATTTTTTCATGTTATATAGCCATTTAAAAATATGATAAATTCACTATAAAATATCTTAATTAGTCACTATGGAGGCATAGTAAAAGATAAGATGAAGCTAGGGAAAACGAAGATGAACACATAAACCTGGGCGATGACATAATAAATTTGTGTGACTTGCGAAGGTAAAGACATGTAGCGAAAAGCTTGGTTTCAAATGATCCGTAAGACTTGTTATTAATTTATAATATTTTTATGATATTGGGTGAGGTAGAGATTTAATTTTTAAATGCGCTATTAATAATAATGTAGATTATTGATCCAAGCTTAAATATGGATGTAATAATTTATAGATATACTTATAAGCACAGAGATGTAGGAGAAAATTCCTTTATTTCATTAATAAAAAAATATTGAATTATGCTTATAAATATAATGGAAATAAGATAGCTCGAGCAATGGTAGCTTATTTTTGAGAAGAGATGTGGCGGCTACATGCCTCTGAACTGAGTTACAATGAGGCTCAAGGGCCTCTTTATTATTACACCTTCCCTTCTGCATTTGTCTTCTTCTTGAACACCCATTTGCTGCCAATGGGTTTCCTTCCAGCCGGCAACTCCACCAGATCCCAAGCCTCATTTTTGTGCAAAGATGCTATTTCATCAACCATGGCCTCTTTCCAGAGTTTTCCATCCTCTGAATCCACTACTCCCTTCACAGTTCTGGGATCATCATCAGTAACAGACAAAGCAAAGTTTGAACAGAAAGCAGATG
>APFE031386723.1:0-11888 GCA_000404065.3 Pinus taeda
CATTTTATTAAAACTTAAAAAGTGTTTTGTAAATTTTATTTAATTATTTATTAAAAGATATTATGAAAGTGTTATAAACACTCAATTCAAAAACCTAAACCCTAAACCACAAACCACAAAAAACAAATCTCAAACCCTTAACTCTAAACCATAAACACTAAGCATTTTATATCATTTTAAAAAGTAGTCCATAAATTTTATTTAATTGTTTAGTAAAAGAATTTACTCAAGTCTTATAAACCCTAAACCATAAAATCTAAACCTAAAGCCCGAAACCCTAAACCTTAAAGCTTAAAACCTACATCCTAAGCATTTTATATCATTTCAAAAATTGTTTTGTAACTTTTATTTAAGTGTTTATTAAAAGCATTTACTAAGTGTTATAAACCCTAAAACCTAAACCCTAAATGTAAAAGCCAAAAATAAAAACCCAAAACCCTAAGCCCTCTACATTTTATAACAATTTAAAAATCATTTTGGAACTTTTATTTAACTCTTTATTAAAAGCATTTACTAAGGTCTTATAAAACCTAAACCCTAAATCCCAAAGGCCAAACCGTAAACACTAAACCCTAAGCATTTTATATCACTTTAAATAGAATCTTGTAACTTTTATTTAACCCTTGATTAAAACCATTTACTAAAGTCTTATAAACCATAAATCCTAAACGTTAAACAACCCTAAACCCTAAACTTTCATAACCCTCCATAACAATATTGCAAAATAAAAAAAAAAAATTAATTATTACATAACACGTTTCAATAGTTGGGGCTTATCATGGTGGTTGGCTTGATCATTCCGGTTGCGATTAATGTATATGGATACGGCATATCTCATTCTGACAGTTGATTGTCCTTAGTTGATTGACCCGGTACATACCAATCTACTTGGCGG
This sequence comes from Pinus taeda, assembly GCA_000404065.3. Taxonomy (NCBI): domain Eukaryota; kingdom Viridiplantae; phylum Streptophyta; class Pinopsida; order Pinales; family Pinaceae; genus Pinus; species Pinus taeda. Next base: position 896 of record APFE031386723.1, read on the forward strand.
TAGATGATGGCGCTCCTTAGGTGACACCTGTCGTTCTGAGTCCATGCCAACGATCGACAGTGACTGAGCCTTGAGTTGGTAGCTAGGGAACTTAAATGCCACTGTCCCACCATGCTGTCCCTTGGGATCCTCATTGTGATCATCGGTCAGGATTGTTTTCCAACGATCGAATGGTGGAAAGTTGTACTGTCTCAGACAGAGAGATATTTAGGGTTCATTTTATGCGGCTTGGGTCATTTTGTTCATTGCGCCACTCTGTGGATGCAGTCTCTGCTCCAGCGCCGCTTCCACACCCAGGAGGCAATTGTTATTGCATGTCTGGTTCATTTCCACCGGCGTAGATGGGGAAACTCCAGAGATGGTCTGTTGGCGGCGAAACCCTCTTTGCTCCCTGCCCTTAGATTCGTCTGCAACAGGTAACGCGTCCCTTCTAATTTTGTTTTTTTTTTTTTTTTTACAGCATTCAATCATTAATTTACAATATTTATGGGCAATTTTTAACTACTGTTTAACCACCGATTTACGCAGGGTAGCAAGTCGACGAGGCTGCGGTTGCAGGATTCGACAGTGTCTCGACCCCACTTCCCTTATCTGGTAAGTACCTTAGCGCCGTGGTCTGCACTCATAATTCCACCTGGAAGTTCGACTTATATGGTTTGCTTCTGCCAGGGTTTGTCAATCTCATGATTATTTGGCGCTATGGCTGCACCTCCGCAAGATTTCCTTTCTGTCACTGTTTTAATTATTTGGGATTAAGGCCCATGTTGCCGTTTAGAATAGCTGGTCATAGGGTTTTGACTTTGGTCCTGGTCTGTCATTCAGTTCGGCTCGAATGTCTGTAATTTATGTGGGTATTCAAATGGCAATTGTATGAATTCGGTATTTTAAAGGCCGAGGTTAATATATTGAGATTATGGGTTTACCTTTTATTGTCGAACAGATTTCGCATATCCAGGTCTTTTGATTTTATTGATATACTGTCTAGCATCTTTATATCTGGTTAGCGCACGGTGTCGCTCCTTTTGAGCCACTGAGTTTCCTCATAATGTGCACTGGTTGATTACTTCTATATTAATGGATTATGCCGAGGGTTTTGGTTGCAGTCCTACTTTTTCTAACAAATTGCCGCCTCTCGAAGGCTAAGCGATACATGGTAATGTGTTAATAATGAACTACTGCATTTCACAGTTACTGGTTTTGAATAATTTTCGATTAACAGATTCTTATGATTAAATCTGGTGTGTTTATATATGGACTGAGGAGGGAGCCTGTTACGTCCAGTAACGGCTATACCTTAAACGGTTTACCACTCCTCGATACCATTTGGAAACGACCGTTAAATGTTCATATCGATTTCATTGTTATATATATTGTTTGTCTTGTTTTTACTGATAAATTTATCCGCCCCGCGGATGATTGACCTTCGGTCTTTAAATGGCATTATGCTACCGCCATACATCCGGGAAGTTCTCCCCTGTATGTGCCGTTAACCGGACCTTCCTACAACTTAGGGTTTCGGCGGTTACTATTTTAGTTCTTGCATAGTTCTCTTATTACCGTATTTCATTTCTTTAAGAAAATCCTTATCAATCGATGCTTCTTAAGAGGCTTAACTTACTGTTTATGAGGAATGTATAAATATGTTCATAGGCCATCGAGTTGTTCTTCTATGGCTATTACCTTCCAAATGTATGAGAGTTTATTCTGGACCTGTATGATTGAGTTGCTCGTGGTTCTGATACTTGTATAATTATGCCAATGGTTAACTCTACGTTAATGCAGTTTTCTGTAGGAACACTTATATATTTCAAGTGTTACTAAGTAGCATAATATGAACAATCTAATTTCATAACTAGTACAGGTGGTTCGACCATACTATTTTATTTCGACGTTATCATAGCTTCTGTTCTTTATCTTTTCCCATTTAAACTAGTTGAAAACGTAAGACACAGGATATTAATCAATTTCTCACTCTGCTTTCTCTTTTCCACTTTATACTTCACATGTATTTATCAGAGGTATTCATATTTACCAGTACCAATACTGTTATTGCACCAGTTTTGATTTACAGCCTGTAAGCCTTACTTTCAGCTACTATAATCAAAGTTTTATATCTACACATAGTAATTAATCTCCCAGAAACTAATAAAATTACAGATACTTACCTGTCTGTTCTGGTTCTTTATATTTTGCACTTCCACAGTACGCAGAAAGTGGTTGAACGCTTGATGTCCTCCCAGCCACGAGACCAGTCTCCCGAACTGAGTCTCTCCCCCAAGCTAACTTGCCGGCCACAGCCTCAGCAATAAGACACAAGAATGCCTGCGATATCTGGTCCTCACCAGACGTAGTACATCCTTTCCTGCTTTAGTGCCTCCTCCTTCTTTTCCCCGTTTGTTCATCAACAACCCTGGTCTTTTCTTCTTTCCCCTTTTCTATGGAAAGAAAGAACAGTTAGGGTTTCCGCTAATATGCTGGCAACTGTTTTTCCTTTATGGTTAAGCAGGAAGGTAAATAACTTTCACATAAAGTTACTGTGTGCACATATACCATGTAATTCCTATTATCTCATTTGCACAAATAATATTTTCATCATTTCAAAAAAATAATTTCTTGTTATTTTTATTAACCACAAGGTAAATAACAATTTATTCATGTAAAATGTCTGGTCATTACATCTCCTCCCCCTGAGATTGGACACCGTCTCGGTGTCTCACAGTTCCGAACAGGTCGGGATAGGCCCTTTTCATCAATTCCTCATCTTCCCAAGTGGCCTCGTCAGGTCCAAAATGTCGCCACTACACCTTAACTTGGGTAATAACTCGTTTCCGTAGCTGCACTTCTCTCTGGTCGAGAATGCTCAGCGGTTCGACCAGAACCTCTCCTTCCGGTTCGACCTGCAACACACAATTCCTTGAATTAGTTTCCTTCCCATATATAAATTCTTGCTGAAATTATCGTAACAATCGCCCACCTGAATCTCTTGCCATCGAATCAAATGCTTAGGGTCATACACATATTTCTTTAGAACAGAAACATGAAACACGTTATGGACTCAGATGTGACTGGGCAGGGCCAGTTGGTATGCTACTGGTCCGACCCTTGCTAAAATTTCAAAGGGTCCACAATATCGAGGTGCCAACTTAGCACATCCACTCCACTGTAAAGTACTTCTTTTGGCTTGAATTCGAATGTACACGTGGTCCCCAACCTGAAATTCCTTAAATCTTCTCTTTCGATCAGCAAAATTTTTCTGTCTATCTTGGGCAGCTTTCAAATTAACCCGTACCCTTTTTACCATATCTTCCATCTCCTTCAACATTTCAGGTCCTAGACGCAATTTATCTTCTGGTCCTCCCCAACTAGTGGGTGTACGACACTTCCGACCGTACAAAACTTCAAATGGGCTCATTTGTGTCGAAGTATGGTAACCGTTGTTGTACGCGAATTATACCAGATGTAGGTAGTCTTCCCACTTAGTGGGTTGTTGCATGACATAAGCCCTTAGCATATCTTCCACCATCTGATTGACTCGTTCAGTTTACCCATCCGTCTGCGGATGATATGCTGTGCTGAAATTGAGTTGAGTCCCTAATTCTGCAAACAATGTTTTCCAGAAAGCTGAGGTGAATTTCACATCACGATCGGAAACTATTGTTTTCGGTAGTACATGTAATCTGAATACATTTTGCATAAAAATGTGGGCGATCTGCGCAGCTTTATAAGTAGATTGCACCGGTATAAAGTGTGCGGCTTTACTTAATTTATTCACCACCACGAAAATGGAGTCATTATTCCTTTTTGTTCTGGGTAATCCTGTAATGAAGTCCATGGAGATGATTTCCCATTTCCATTCTGGAACTGGGAATGGTTGTAGCAATCCCGCCAGATGCTGATGTTCAGCTTTGATCTGTTGGCATTCTAAGCACCTTGCCAGGTATTCAACAATGCTTTTCTTCATTCCAGGCCAGAAGTATTCTTTCCGGATTGCTGTTATCATCTTTTGATAGCCCGGATGACCTGCGTAATGGCTGATATGAAATTCGTCCATAATCAGATTTCTAATTCTGTGTTGATTAGGCACATACAATCTTTTCTTGAAGTAAATCCTTCCAGCATCATCTACTTCATAGTCTTGTTGGCTGTCCTTTCCTGCAGATTGTTGTATCTGTGATTTCAATTGCTGATATTCAGTATCTTGATCTGCAATTTCTTTTATCATTTCCATGATGGGACTCTCCCATCCACTGAAGGAAACTTCATATAAATTATGTATTTTCCGGCTCAAAGCGTCTGCTACCTTATTTTCCTTTCCTTGCAAATGTTTTATGTCAAAATCAAAGCCACTTAGAAAGTCCACCCATCTCGCTTGTCTAGCATTTAAGGTAGGTTGGCTGAAATAATTAGTCAAACTGTGATGGTCGGTGTGCAATAAAAATTTCCAGCCCATGAGATAATGCTGCCACATCTTCAGGGCATGAATAACGGCAGCCAACTCTAAGTCATAAGCAGAATATTTCTGCTCATGTTCTTTCAGTTTCCGAGACTCATAGGCAATTACTCTGCCATCTTGCATCAAGACCCCTCCCAAACCTTCTTTACTAACATCTGTACATACTACATAATCCTTGTTGGGATCTGTTATACTCAGAATAGGTGCTGTAGTGAGCAGGTGTTTCAGCTGCTCGAAACTTTTTTGGCAATTTGGGGTCCAATGAAACAGTTTTCCTTTCTTCTGCAAGGACGTAATGGGAAATGCTACTTTAAAGAAACCTTCCACGAATCTCCTGTAATATCCAACTAACCCCATGAAAGATCGAACATCTGCTACATCTTTTGGAACCGACCATTCCATTATTGCTTTTATCTTTTCCGGATCTACTGCAATTCCATCTTTTGTGATTACGTGACCCAAATACTGAATTTCTGCTTTGAAGAAGTCACATTTACTAAACTTAGCATACAGCTGATGTTCTCGAAGGGTCTGCAACACTATTCGGAGGTGTTCGTGATGTTCTTCGATAGTGCGTGAGTAAATTAAGATATCATCAATAAATATCAGCACGAACTGGTCCAGATAAGGATGGAAAATACCATTCATTAAGCACATGAAGGTAGCCGGGGCGTTGGTAAGCCAAAACGGCAAAACCACGAATTCATAGTGCCCATACCTTGTCCTAAAAGCTGTTTTTGCGATGTCCTCATCCTTAATTCTGATCTGGTGGTAACCTGATCGTAAATCAATATTTGAGAATACAGTCACGCCTTTTACTTGATCGAACAATTCGTCAATTCGGGGAAGAGGATACTTGTTTTTAATAGTCAGCTTATTCAATTGTCTGTAATCAATGCACATCCGGAGGGTGCCGTCCTTTTTCCTAACAAATAATACAGGCGCCCCCCATGGAGACACACTGGGACGGATGTAATTCTTGTCCAGTAATTCTTGCAACTACATTTTTAATTCTGTCAACTCAGGCACGCTCATTCTGTAGCGTGCTCGTGATACTGGTGCAGCCCCTGGTACCAACTCTATAGTAAAATCTATATTTCTTCGTGGTGGAAGTCCTGGAATTTCTTCCGGAAACACATCCGTAAATTCTTGTATTACAGGAATATTGTTCAAAGATGCAGATTTATCCTTGGAGTTGACATAACCCACTTGAATGGCGTACACTTGACATCCTTTCCGTACACATTTTACCAACTGATTTGCAGTTATCGGTCGAACCTGCACTGGTCGCCTGATTCCCTGCATTTCCTTACTGTTTCCTTGTTGATCTCTGTAATAAATCACTTTGGTTTTGCAACCAACTAAAGACCAGTGCTTTTCCACCCAGTCCATACCGATTAGAATGTCATAGGAACCCAAAGGGAGTATGTTCAGATCAGCTGTTATTGGTTGGTCTGCTATAGTAAATGAGCAGTCGTTGATCTTGGCGGTTACCCGTCGCTTAGCTCCAGTAGCTAATTGTACTAGCCATGGATTTTTAAATTTAGCAGATTGCAGATTACAACGTTCCACTACTTTCGGGTTCACATAACTTAATGTGGCCCCGGGATCAATCAAAACAGATATGGTAAGGTTTGAAATTGTACCTTCGAACTCGACCATGGTTGGTTGATATTCCGCCTGTCGATCCTCCAAGGCTGCATTGATCCTGGGTACGCTTCGACCCACTTCGCCAACAGTTGAGGCTTCATGAATTTGAGACAACTGTTCAGTCCCCTTCCCTTGTGGGCAATTTTTGATGTAGTGAGGTCCCCCGCAACCCCAGCACTGTACAGGGGGTCTTGCTGTCCCCTCATTATCCAATCTGATCTGCTGCTCGCTGACCTTGGAGTCATTTGCGGATCTGAACTTAGATGTAGATCTGGCTGTAAATCTATTGTTGGTTCCTTTGCCAGCTCCTTTATTTCCATTATTGCATATCCCTTTGTTATTTCCAACTGTCTTAAAATTCTTCTTCTCGTTCCATTTCCTGCTAGCAGTTTCCCCTTTTTGTTTACTTTGCTGATAGCAAATTCTAGCCTTGCGGATTACTTCATCCATCGATTTTGGATTATCAAATTCAATCCTTTCTCGCATGTATGGGGGTAAACTGCTAACAAATCGCTGCACTTTCACTTTTTCCTCTCTTATATACGGTACGTAACGAAGCAAGGAAGTAAAACGAGTGATGAATTCATCCATGGTTTGCTGTCCCAATCGTAGATCATGAAATTCTCTGGATTTTTCATCATAAAAGCGTTCTGTGAGATATCTCTCCTTGAAGAACCTTTGGAAACTATCCCATGTTATGCTTTGCTCTGTAACCCCTTTTACGATCTTCACTTCTTCCCACCATAAGGTGGCCTTTCCTTGTAATTGAAAAATAGCTAATCGTGCTTTCAGATTATGATCATACTCATAAAGCTGAAAATACTTATTCATATTGATTAACCATGCTTCAGCGGCTTCTTCTTGCTCTCCGTCAAAATGCGGTGGTTTAATCTTACGGAATTCCCCTTGCAGTTCTACCCTTTGTCTTTTCGAAGTTTGCTGTTCTAATACATTGTCAGAGCGTTCTTCCTGCTCCTCTGATCCTTCAGGGGGTATGTGATGGTTCTGTTCTTCCGACATCCTTTGCTGTTCCGCACTCGGATTAACTGGTATTTGATTTTGTCGATCGGACAGACTTTTTAAAATTCTTTCTTGTTCCATTGTTAATCGGGCGTTATCTTCTCGTAATCTAGCCATTTCATTCTTCAGCTCTTGCACAGTTTCCAGAATTGCTTGATTTGTGACTCTGGCTTCCTCGCCAAGTTGTACCCACAATTCTGGGTTATTTTCTGCACCAGGTGCGCCCTGTCCCATTACAGGTCGTCGCGGGGTATGCTCTGCTCTTCTCATATCTGTAAATCTCATAATCAGATCCTGTGTAAGAATAAAACATTCACAAGTAATAAAAAGAAATGATTATTGTCGATTCATTTTCACATGTTCATTCATCCTTGTTCTACCCAGAGGTCACAGTACTGTATCTGGGCTCTGATACCATATGTCATAACCCTCCATAACAATATTGCAAAATAAAAAAAAAAATTAATTATTACATAACACGTTTCAATAGTTGGGGCTTATCATGGTGGTTGGCTTGATCATTCCGGTTGCGATTAATGTATATGGATACGGCATATCTCATTCTGACAGTTGATTGCCCTTAGTTGATTGACCTGGTACATACCAATCTGCTTGGCGGTAGATGATGGCGCTCCTTAGGTGACACCTGTCGTTCTGAGTCCATGCCAACGATCAACAGTGACTGAGCCTTGAGTTGGTAGCTGGGGAACTTAAATGCCACCGTCCCGCCATGCCGTCCCTTGGGATCCTCACTGTGATCATCGGTCAGGATTGTTTTCCAACGATCGAACGGTGGAAAGTTGTACTGTCTTGGACAGAGAGATATTTAGGGTTCATTTTACGCGGCTTGGGTCATTTTGTTCATTGCGCCACTCTGTGGATGCAGTCTCCGCTCCAGCGCCGCTTCCACACCCAGGAGGCCATTGTTATTGCATGTCTGGTTCATTTCCACCGGCGTAGATGGGGAAACTCCAGAGATGGTCTGTTGGCGGCGAAACCCTCTTTGCTCCCCGCCCTTAGATTTGTCTGCAACAGGTAACGCGTCCCTTCTAATTTTGTTTTTTTGTTTTTTTTTTTTACAGCACTCAATCATTAATTTACAATATTTATGGGCAATTTTTAACTACTGTTTAACCACCGATTTATGCAGGGTAGCAAGTCGATGAGGCTGCGGTTGCAGGGTTCGACAGTGTCTCGACCCCACTTCCCTTATCCGGTAAGTACCTTAGCACCGTGGTATGCACTCATAATTCCACCTGGAAGTTCGACTTATATGGTTTGCTTCTGCCAGGGTTTGTCAATCTCATGATTATTTGGCGCTATGGCTGCACCTCCGCAAGATTTCCTTTCTGTCACTGTTTTATTATTTGGGATTAAGGCCCATGTTGCCGTTTAGAATAGCTGGTCATAGGGTTTTGACTTTGGTCCTGGTCTGTCATTCAGTTCGGCTCGAATGTCTGTAATTTATGTGGGTATTCAAATGGCAATTGTATGAATTCGGTATTTTAAAGGCCGAGGTTAATATATTGAGATTATGGGTTTACCTTTTATTGTCGAACAGATTTCGCATATCCAGGTCTTTTGATTTTATTGATATACTATCTAGCATCTTTATATCTGGTTAGCGCACGGTGTCGCTCCTTTTGAGCCACTGAGTTTCCTCATAATGTGCACTGGTTGATTACTTCTATATTAATGGATTATGCCGAGGGTTTTGGTTGCAGTCCTGCTTTTTCTAACAAATTGCCGCCTCTCGAAGGCTAAGCGATACATGGTAATGTGTTAATAATGAACTACTGCATTTCACAGTTACTGGTTTTGAATAATTTTTGATTAACAGATTCTTATGATTAAATCTGGTGTGTTTATATATGGACTGAGGAGGGAGCCTGTTACGTCCAGTAACGGCTATACCTTAAACGGTTTACCACTCCTCGATACCATTTGGAAACGACTGTTAAATGTTCATATCGATTTCATTGTTATATATATTGTTTGTCTTGTTTTTACTGATAAATTTATCTGCCCCGCGGATGATTGACCTTCGGTCTTTGAATGGCATTATGCTACCGCCATACATCCGGGAATTTCTCCCCTGTATGTGCTGTTAACCGGACCTTCCTACAACTTAGGGTTTCAGCGGTTACTATTTTAGTTCTTGCATAGTTCTCTTATTACCGTATTTCATTTCTTTAAGAAAATCCTTATCAATCGATGCTTCTTAAGAGGCTTAACTTACTGTTTATGAGGAATGTATAAATATGTTCACAGGCCATCGAGTTGTTCTTCTATGGCTATTACCTTCCGAATGTATGAGAGTTTATTCTGGACCTGTATGATTGAGTTGCTCGTGGTTCTGATACTTGTATAATTATGCCAATGGTTAACTCTACGTTAATGTAGTTTTCTGTAGGAACACTTATATATTTCAAGTGTTACAAAGTAGCATAATACGAACAATCTAATTTCATAACTAGTACAGGTGGTTCGACCATACTATTTTATTTCGACATTATCATAGCTTCTGTTCTTTATCTTTTCCCATTTAAACTAGTTGAAAACGTAAGACACAGGATATTAATCAATTTCTCACTCTGCTTTCTCTTTTCCACTTTATACTTCACATGTATTTATCAGAGGTATTCATATTTACCAGTACCAATACCGTTATTGCACCAGTTTTGATTTACAGCCTGTAAGCCTTACTTTCAGCTACTATAATCAGAGTTTTATATCTACACATAGTAATTAATCTCCCAGAAACTAATAAAATTACAGATACTTACCTATCTGTTCTGGTTCTTTATATTCTGCACTTCCACAGTACGCAGAAAGTGGTTGAATGCTTGATGTCCTCCCAGCCACGAGACCAGTCTCCCGAACTGAGTCTCTCCCCCAAGCTAACTTGCCGGCCACAGCCTCAGCAATAAGACACAAGAGTGCCTACGCTATTTGGTCCTCACCAGACGTAGCACATCCTTTCCTGCTTTAGTGCCTCCTCCTTCTTTTCCCCATTTGTTCATCAACAACCCGGGTCTTTTCTTCTTTCCCCTTTTCTATGGAAAGAAAGAACAGTTAGGGTTTCCCCTAATATGCTGGCAACTGTTTTTCCTTTATGGTTAAGCAGGAAGGTAAATAACTTTCACATAAAGTTACTGTGTGCACATATATAATGTAATTCCTATTATCTCATTTGCACAAATAATATTTTCATCATTTCAAGAAAATAATTTCTTGTTATTTTTATTAACCACAAGGTAAATAACAATTTATTCATGTAAAATGTCTGGTCATTACATAAACCCCAAACCCTAATCATTCTATAACATTTTAAAAATCATTTTGTAACTTTTATTACAACGTTTATTAAAATAATTTACGAAAGTGTTATAAAACCTAAACACTAAACCCTAAACTCTAAACCCCAAACCTGAAACCCTAAACATTAAATCCTCAACTCTAAGCATTTTATAATGTTTAAAACCTTAAATCCTAAACTCTAAGCATTTCATAACATTTGAAAAAATGGTTTCTGATTTTTATTTAAGTGTTCATTAAAATCATTTACTGACCCCTTATAAACCCTAAACCTTAAACCCTAAACCCGAAGCATTTTATAACATTTTAAAAGTAGTTTTTTAACTTTCATTTAAGTGTTTATTAAAAGAATTTAATAAATCCCTATTAACCCTAAATCCTAAAACATGAACTCTAAACCCCAAACCCCAAACTCCAAACCCTATGTACTAATCATTTTATAACATTTTAAAAAGAAATTTGTAACTGTCATTTAAGTGTTTATTAAAAACATTTTCTAAAGTGTCATAAACCCTAAACCCCAATACTAAAACCTAAACCCAAAACCCTAAG
>APFE031386729.1:0-18876 GCA_000404065.3 Pinus taeda
ATTATATAAAAAGCTCTTCTTGGTTTGGAGATGTAAAGTCTCTACTAACAGGGTCAACCACGTGAAGGTGAGAGCTTATATGACCCCAAAAACAGTCCATCATTGGCATGGGACTAACCACTGACGCGCACCCACACAATCCATTTCCAATGAGGCACAATCACTCACATGCATACATGCACACAACAAACAAACATAGGGTGCACACAAACATACACATATCCACAAACATTACACATTCACTCACAAGGTGACATGTTCACACATGACTTACTATGAACTTTAGAATTAACATTATTTTATGCATGTAATTAAGATTGAGTATTAAATTGTGAGGATGATAATTACATTTATTTTATAAGTTAATTGATATGATATTAAAATTAATAAGTATTTTTTTATTATAATTGAAACAATGATTATGATTAACGAATGTTTAGATTAATGTCTTCCATATTATTTAGATTAATGTCTTCCATATTATTTATTAGAATTAGAATTAACATTATTTTGTGCATGTAATTAAGAGTTTAGTATTAAATAATTAATTAATATGTGTTATTACAAATTGATGCTATTATAAATATTATGTTATTTTTTTCCTTTGTAAGAGATTTGAACTTTGAGTTTCATGGTTTGCATAATACTTTATAAACTATTAATTGAGTTGTACCTATTGGACATTTTTTAATTATATTGTAACATGTATATTATTTTTCATTTTAAAATGATAAATTAATATTATCAAGATTTAAATTTGATTAAAAAAAAAATAAAAAAAAAATATAAAATAATAAATAAATAAAGAAATAAAAATAGTAAAAAAAAAATAATAAATATAAAAATAAAATTCATAAATAGTTCAACCAATGTATTTACAAGTTATATTTAAATTAAATTAATTTGTGAATTAAATATTATAAATAATATATGTATATATAAAAATATTGATAACATATTTATAATCATATAAATAAATATTTAAAAAAGCTATATTCATACAAATTACTTACAAATATAATAAATAAATATTCATACAAAGAATACAATTAAAAATAACACATACAAATGTAGAAAAGAATAGATTCATACACAAAGAATACATTCATACACATACAAAGAATACAATTAAATAAGACACATACAAATGTAGCAAAGAAGAATAGATCCATACAGATAAAGAATACACCCATACACATACAAAGAATACAAGTAAATGAGACACATGCAAATGTAGCAAAGAATAGATCCATACACATACAAAGAATACAAGTAAACAAGACACATACAAATGTAGCAAAGAATAGATCCATACACATACAAAAAAATACAAGTAAACAAATCACATACAAATATAGCAAAGAATAGATTCACACACACACACAAAGAATATATTCCTACACGTACAGAGAATACAAGTAAACAAGACACATACAAATGTAGCAAATAATAGATCCATATACACAAAAGAATATATTCCTACACATATAGAGAATACAAGTAAACAAGACACATACAAATGTAGCAAAGAATAGATCTATACACATAAAAAATACATCCATACACATACAAAGAATAAATCTATAAACATACAAAAAATACAATTAAGCAAGACACATACAAATGTAGCAAAGTATAGATCAATACACACATAAAGAATACATCCATACACATACAAAGAATACAAGTAAACATGACACATACACATATAGCAAAGAATAGATTCATACACATATAAAGAATACATTCCTACCAACAAAAAGAACACAAGTGAATAAAACACATACAAATGTAGCAAAGAATAGATCCATACACACATAAAGAATACATCTATACACATACAAAGAATACAGGTAAACCAGACACATACAAATGTAGCAAAGAATAGATCCATACACATAGAAATAATACATCTATATACATACAAAGAAATACAAGTAAACTAGACACATACAAATGTAGCAAAGAATAGATCCATACACATAGAAAGAATACATCCATACACATACAAATAATACAAGTAAACATGACACATACACATGTAGCAAAGAATAGATCCATACACATAGAAATAATACATCTATATACATACAAAGAAATACAAGTAAACTAGACACATACAAATGTAGCAAAGAATAGATCCATACACATAGAAAGAATACATCCATACACATACAAATAATACAAGTAAACATGACACATACACATATAGCAACGAATAGATTCATACACACATAAAGAATACATTCCTACCAATAAAAAAAACACAAGCGAATAAAACACATACAAATGTAGCAAAGAATAGATCCATACACATAGAAATAATACATCTATATACATACAAAGAAATACAAGTAAACTCAACACATACAAATGTAGCAAAGAATAGATCCATACACATAAAAAGAATGCATCTATATACATATAAAGAAATACAAGTAAACTAGACACATACAAATGTAGCAAAGAATAGATTCATACACATAAAGAATACAAGTAAATGATATACACACAAGTAAATATCTTATTCATTAAGACATACCAAAATAAAAATCTCAACAAAAAAAAATCTAACTATCTAAATCCAGCTAAGAAAAACACTATTTCATTTCTTAAAATAATACATTCTTGTACATACAGAATAAAGAATCCAAAGCTTACATTATAACCCAAATGTATTCATATATATATATAAGCATTCAAGAATATATTTATAATATATAAATAATAAAACCAATACACAAACATTTGATACAAATAAATGATAAAATATTTAAATATTTACAAACATACTCAAATAATAAATTTATATTTAAATTTGAATTAAAAATATCAATGTAAATAAATATAAATTATTTATATAGATGAATGTATATAATTATAATATATAATATATGAGAGAAAAGAAAGAAAAAATATAATCATAAATATCCAATAACAACTGGTAATAAAATATATAAATTAAATGAATTGAAAAAAATAAAAAATAAAAATCAAATAAAAAACTTGAAAAATTCAAAATCAAAGCCCAAAAAAACAAAATAGAAATTAAAAAGTATATATAAATATAGGTTATAATTGTTATATAATTTATGTGAATAAGAGTGATTTTTCTATTTGTGTTTATGTGAGAAAGATGTTTAAAACATTGAAAAAATGTTAAATAATTTATGTAAATAAGAGTGATTTTGCCATTTATATGTATGTGGAGAAGATGTTTAAAACATTGAAAAAATGTTAAATAGTTTATGTGAATAAAAAAATATAATTTATGTTATAATAAAGGAATATATTTGTGTTTGTGCATATTGGAGTAACGCTAAACTAAAGATCATGAAAACCATGAGCACAAGGAACACAACTCAAAGGAGGATTACAATTTAACCTTCCTAAGAGCCTTTTGGAGGGGTTGAATTCCCCTCCACAAAAAATAAAGCCTACTCTTTTTATTAATGATAGTTTGTGTTCATGTCAATTCTTTGATGGGCCCATCTAAACAAAAAATATATACAAATTGTTCTAATTACAACATTATAAAACACAACATAGATAATGTCTTCCACTGGGACCAACTTGGTATTGATAAATTTTCTGCAATATACAACATTGAAATGATATTGTTAGCATACAAACCCTTGTAACAACTTGTAATATAATAAAATACAAGATTCATATAGAAAATTCATAAAAAGGTATATATAGTATCATAAACACAATACATTAAGGGAAAAACATTAATACAATATTATTATGCAAAGCCATACAAGTCTCGATCAAAAGTGAGATTTGGGGCTTTTCATTATCCAGATGCCAAATAGACCAGACCAATTTCCACAGCAGATTTGATTTATTTCCAGAGAACCATTGAAAGGCTACACTTGGCCATTCAGATATGGAGATTTGTATCGAAAATTTTGAGGCATGGGCTCCAAAGACTCAACAAAAACCAACAAATACTCATGAAATTAAAGACTATAATCCAAGATTCAGCAGATTTGATTTATTTCAAGAGAACCATTGAAAGGCTGGCCATTCAGATATGGAGATTTGTATCGAAAATTTTGAAGCATGGGCTCCAAAGACTCAACAAAAACCAACAAATACTCATGGAATTAAAGACTATAATCCAAGATTAAAAGACTGAAAGCGGAGGCATAGAATTATAAGTGAGTGAAAAACAGAAACAAAATATGAACTACAGATGGATAGGGTCAGAGATATGGATCTTGGATGTGCACGGATGGATTTCTCGTAAACTAACCAATTTTTCTCATAAAACTTTAACATTTTCACTCTTAATTTTTCCAAACCCTATATTTCAACACAGGTATAGTTGTGTTTGTTTTATACCCAGACTCTTCTGTTTATAACTAAATAAATAAAAAGATTGACAGAAAGTAGCATATGGGTGTGTTTGGTTTAAATAAGATTATATATATATAGTATGGTTTATAGTAAGTGGTTGGGGCTACTTATTCAGGGTTGAAGTGATTGACTACAGGATTATACAGAGTCTCATATGCCTGGGTTGTGTATAGACAAAGTAATATTTATAAAGCTCCCGAAACTATCGTTTTGATGAATGACCGCAGGATTTGGCTATAGTTAGCTTCCCAATGACATTTTGACAAAATGCTATTCATAAGCCTTTTGACCAAAGACCGTAGGCCTTGGCTACAGTCAGCTACCAGATGGACCTATGCGTGAATATGATTGAATGGCAAATGGATGAACTCTTAACTTTAATTATGTGTACAAGTTGCAAATGGACCAGTTATAACTTGAAGAACAATCCCATTGGCTAATCTGCGAAGACTTAAGGGCAACAGTTTTGATAACCAAACCTTGTAAAGGACCTTTACACAAGCTCCAGTCTATTTCCTGGAAGTGGTTAACCAGTGCAAACCAAAGCACTTCAAGATACCGACAGACAACGATCATCTCAGACTATTACAATTATGAAAATAAACTTAGTTATAATTAAGATGCTCACTCTTAATCACTTGCCAAGTATAGGATTTAAAAGTTTCTCAAACCATCTGTAGTTCATATTTCTTGGGTCAGAGATATGGATCTTGGATGTGCACGGATCATTGCCTCGATCAATTGGGGCGCCAAATAGACCAAACCAATTTCCAAGTTATTCATAAACAAGTTACATCGCTGTTAGTGACTTGTCTGATTTGAATTGGTGTGATGGTATTTTTAATATATAATAAGATAATCAGAATTATATACTTTAGTTAGATTTAATAGTTGATAGTATGTTTTTTTCTGCAAGGTATAAGTTCAAAACCAAAAAAAAATAGGTATATCTTAGTAAATTTAGCCGTCAAATTACCAAATAAAAATAAATCTCTTATCTCACAAACAAAATTTCATACACTAATTCAGTAGCTTTACCCTGTACGCAGATTCTTTTGAGTAATTTTAAAACAGACGCCTAAAAAAAGAAACATGATAAAAACATCTCATCTAATCACTCTGTACCCAGAGTACTGCGGGTAAAATTTTAAAACAGAGCTTAAGAGGAAACGTTAAAAAAACATCTCATCTAATCTTGAGAGAAGAGTTATTGTTCCAAATAAACATGGATTTCATCTATTGATCAATCTGTCTGGAATTAATATTATTGCATCCAGTAATGGGATTCTTCAGAGCAGATACACATTTCAACAAGGTTATAAACTACAGGAGTTTCCTTTGTCGAGAGGCAAAACTCAAGATTACAGAGAACAGGAGTTTCCTCTAACCAGAGTCACACTCCAATGGGGATAGTCTTACTCTATTCCCTCATTTAATCAGACTATGGATTATGCAGTGACAACAGTTTCAATAGTTGCCCCTGTTCTCACCAAGTTATTCTCACCAAGTTATTCATAACCAAGTACTGTGTATCATAACCAAGTTATTCTCACCAACGTTTTCTTTCAATGTTTTTGAACCCACTAAACCCCGATTGCTCTCGTTTTCCACGAAATTCATAATCTGAATTGTCAAAGCACTGAGAACGAGAGCATTTCCCGGCACCCAAAAACGACAAGGGTGGCGTGGATGCAAGTTTACATTAGTTTGGTTTCCGGTGGCTTGTTTATTTTGAAACTAGTGAATATTTCATGTTTTTGAAAACTATTGCGTGGGAGAAGAGACTGGTATAATATTAGATTCTCCTTCACTAGTCAAAATCATACCTACAATTCTAAGGTATTTAAGTAGTGATTGGATGTTGATACAAGGACAAGTATCTCTGAACTCTGAGAGATCTCGGTCCAAATTTCTGTGATTCATGGGATATAACACTCTAAGTTTAGTATGTTACGGGCGTGGGAAGGTAGTTTTGACAAGTGTTTTTCATTTTTACTTTTATTTTTTTTAATGTTGTGAGTAATAGCGCTCTAAATTTTCACATAACTAAATTGTGAGGGCAGAGCTATTCAGTTGGATGTCTGACCAACTTCGGTCCATTTCAGGATTCTTGTTATTCCCCAGTCACTGCCCTGAGACATTTAAGATTTCATATTAGCGTAGAGCTATAGTACATTGTGTGCGTGATGTCAGGAACCTTGTAGATAGGCCACCAGCAGTTGCTATGTATGTCTTTCTAGTGGCTGACTTATTTCAGCGTTGCGTTGCGTACTGCCACTACCCAGACACTGTTTTGGGTATACTATATAGGATTGTTATTAATTTTATGCATGGATGTTAAAGATACGCCCGGGAAATTCAATTTCCAGGACTCATTATTTTAATGGGAAAAATCTTACCATCAACTTATATCCATGGACCCGTGTACTTTATGTAAAAGTACTGAAATGTAACTTTGAAGGGTGTCCATTTGGTGAGAACCTGTTACAAAATATTCTACGCAAAATATTTGGGCTGCTGGGGTGAGTTTTAAATTTTTAGGCTGATGCGATCATTGAATTACGTTTAAAATCATATGCATACGTCCATTCCCATGAAGGAAATGAATAGAATCGTTCCTATTAGGAATCCCAGTAACTGGGCAAGTTCACCTAGTACCGCCATGATTCAGAGGGACACAAGAAATGGGAGATTAAATGATAAATCAAAATTGATCAGCGACTTCATCACATTAAAGTGTCATAAGATTTGGGTCGGTACCCAAATGTACATTAAGGCTGAAATACAAATTAAGGTTGGAACAGAGTAACAAAATTTCCCAGAAAAATTCAGACTAACCTTTGTAAATTCATCTCATCACATCTGCAGATTTCAGAGTTAATGTGTGAATTTGACCTGTTAATTGCATGCACGGATTTTAGAGTTAAGTGACCAAGTAGCTGTAGGGTTATAAGGAGATAGAAAGCCTATTACATCCAAACTAGCAACCTGTAGTGCAGTAGGGTTTGATGGTTTTTTTGGTCAATTACTATTCCACTTCTCGTTTAGATCCACCAGTACTATTCCACTACACAATTATTGGGGCGAATTCTTCTTCTCAGAGGTGTGAGATTTGCGTTTTAGGGTATGTTGACTTGCATCTCTACAGCAGAATTTTAATGTTCATGTGTTTGATCTGATCCGGCCACTGTTTTGTTCATCGGTTAGGTTGTCTGAGCGATTTTGACAGAGGTGGATGCATTTTGGCTTAGGCCATTTTTTCTTTCATTTCTGGAAATGCTCTGTAGAGAAAGTTACAGTTGTCATTTGGCTAAGGGTATGGGCTATTAAGGGTATTTCTGTACAATAAAAATCAAATATCTAAGTTGCAGACCAATTGCATGGAGCCGATTGGGGAATTCCGATTGAATTGTTTTGTTGAGTTTAATTAGTTGTTATTATATATGTTTTCAGCTGTGTTGCAGGTGTAAGGAAATACTACCCTCACTTAACTCTCAAGAATCCTACTCTTACCAGAAAGCGAGGGAGAACCCTGACGTAACTCTCAAGAATGGAATCCTACTCTTACTAGGAAGTGAGGGAGAGCCAGAGGCAGCAATACAAGGAGGCAGCAATACAAGGAGGCAATTTCTTATACTTCTCTGGTTCTTGGTAAGCTGATAGTTCATGGATCTACTGGAATGTACACCCTCGGAGTGAGGTTGGAAAATCCGCACCTTCTTAAAGGTAATGCCCAAAGCAAACTACCGGTGGGTTTTAGCTTGGTTTTGTCTGCCATAAGCCACTTAACAAATGTTACAGGGTTTCTAGATTCTCGCAGCTTCTTTCCACCCGGAGCTTCTCCATCATAGGTAAGGATGGAACCCTTAAATATTTTTAATGGAGTCGTTCGTTTTTCCGCATTGCCTACAGTTTTCTAAAACCAACATCTATGCATTACAGGTAGGGTCTCGGAAACCACTTACCCGAAAGAATGGTTGTATGCCACTGCTCAGGCCAACGTTAATCCATAAAGGCCATGAAAGACAATGGACCAGGGTTTTATTTCGTTGTTTTATTATTTTGAAAGGAATGGTTCTGTGAACTGATGTGACATGAATTGTTAAGGGTTTATCCCTGTTTTACGATTTTCCATGTTGTAACTTAATTATGTAGTTTTTGAAATTCTATTAATGGTTCTTGTTTTAGCCTATATTCTAGCAATGCTGGAAATTCCAGTTGAATGGTTTTTTAATCCTAATGAACTAAACCCCAAAAACAGAGATAATAGTTGTGTTGAACTAGTCCACAAAGCAGCGAGTGAAAGAAATGTGGGTTCATCTACTTAATGCATCCATGAGAGACAAATCCATTAATGCATACCTGGATTCCATGTTTTCAAAGGATTCCATGTTTTCATCCCTGGACGGTTTGAAGAATCGCAACAACAACGCCCATCTCCTTCTGTTCTTCCATGAATTAGGATTTTATGGCTGAAGAGTTGAAATAAAACAAAATAATGAGTAAAGCCAGCGCAAAACAGAGATCAGAGGAAATGCTAGAATGAAAAGAAAGTGCAGAGAGATCATTCATTTGAGATCTGATTTATCTCTATGGGAAAAAAAAGCTGAGAGAGCTCACTCACCCAACAACCATTGAACAGTTTTTTTTTGTTCTGACAGATGTTTGCACCTTCCAAGAATGATCCAGGCGTCTCCCTGCAAAAATATGATCCAGGTGCCTGTAATCTATTCCAACCTCCTCCTCCATCAAGCATTGACAGCACTAACTGAGACTCAACCAGACTCAGACTCCGACTCAGACACATACCTACACTGACTCAGACTCACCCAGACCATCCAAACAGAAACAAACCAGCAATCACACAGACATATCAGTGCAGCGCAGATGATGAAAGGAGGAGGAGGAAGCTAAATGTTGCAACGGGGTTAGATTTTATATATACAGAGCTTCTTTCACCGACCTCCAACGGATTCATAATTCCCTCTAGAATCATCCTAGAACACGTTTGAATTTTAATTAAATCATTGCTTTTTCATTAATCAGTCTTTTAAGAACGCTTTTCAATTTTAATTAAATCATTGCTTTTTCATTAATCAGTCTTTTAAGAACGCTTTTCAATTTTAATTAAATCATTGCTTTTTGGGTAGATGAGGACAACCATTGGAGAATAGCTTTCCCATCTCCAACACGACATCTATCTATGTTCTGGAATCTATTTATTTCAGCACACCATAATCGATATCTAGTGGATAGCGATTATGGGGTGTCCTTCTGGAATTAACTCGGCTCTTTATCCTGAAATCAGAATGGTTGCAGTTTGATGTTTTTTCACATCAATTATCTTTTTTTTAATTACGCCGAAGGCCTGTCTAAAGAAGTGAAACTCCAACCTGCAGGAGGAGGTGAAAACCCTAAGTCGTTTTTTGAAAATGGGGAATCTTCGAAGAAATGTCGTCAACAAGGAATGATGTCAAAGAAGATATGTGAATTTAACTTTTATTTTTAATGTTATGTTCTAGGTTATTGTTATTGGTTTTTGTCGCGGCAAATAGATTTACCAAAATATTAATTTTGTGTGTTCATAAAGCTTTTCTATTTTTAAATGGATGTAATATGATTTCTATGATACTCTTTCTGTTTCCATTTTAGAATTTTTATTATTTTATGATTGTTACTTTTATTATTCTATGATTGTTGACATTGAGGAGGTTGTTGACACTGATTAGGTTGGAATTTCAAACTAAAGATGTTTTTAATAATTTTATTTTAAAAAATTATTATATTTAATTTTAAATTTTTATAAATTTATGTTTTTATAGTTGGTATCATTTATAAAAGTTGATAAATATATAATAGATGAAAATTGATGTCTTATAACATGTCAATCACATTTATTAATATGATTATGCTAATTTTGATAATAATTATAAATAAAGTATAAATTTATCATAAAAATAATTATAATATTTATTTTTTTAATTAAATTTATAAAATTCTATGTTCTGGAATCTCCCTGGAGTTTCATTTCGTCTCTACCTATTGATCAGTGTCAATTTGTTTTTTTGGTATTTGTTTAATGGTTAGGGTTTTTATTTTAAATTTTATGTAAATTTTGTTAAATTTGTTAATGGTAATCAAAGGAATTGGCAACTAGACGGTTAGACGGGGTCATTGCTCATGGGGCAGGGGTACACTCAAAAGGTAAGGGTAAGGGGTGCCTTAAGAGTCAATCTATTCTGTTTTAGAGACCATGGACTTTTTTAATTGATGGACATAATTAAAGGTGTGGGTGTGGGTTTTGAAAAACTTCTAACTTGCTACTATTGGATTCTACTATTTTCAACAATCTTTTACATTGTTACATGGGAATGTTATTATGGTTTTTTCATTTGTATTTACCATTTTTTGTTATAAAAAACACTGGAATAAGTAATGTGGCAAGGCTGCTCAACGTAATTGCAATATGCATTATAAAAACAAATTATTGTAAAATAGTAATGGATTTTTACATATATAATCAATAAATCTCTTTAGTGAGTCATAGATATTAACTCAACTTTTTGTTTTTATGTGACTTCTCTTCTCTAGGGCCATTTAATTGGTTGAGGCAAATAATAAGTAGAAGTTATAAATCATTACGTGTATAATAAGTAGAAGTTACAAATCATTTTCGTGTTTTACAAATAATAAGTAGGACAAAAATAAGTTAATTGATAATATCATAATTCTAGTAAAACATATTTAAACTTTTTTTTGAAAAACACATACACATATTTCTCACAGCTTTTTACTCACAATGCTATTAAAATCTTAAACCAATCTTTTAATCGTAATTCCTTAAACTAATATTTTAATTACCATTTAACATGAGCCAATTTTGTTATTATTATTATTTATAAATGAAAAGTATTCTTTCAGATTTGTAGATATAAGATAAATATATCAAATATCTAATATTTTTTCATTTTAAAATAGTAATTATAAAATTTAGAATATAATGATAAATTAATAAAAACAATGAAGATTTGTAATGATGATACTCAAAATATAATAATGATAATTATTATATTAAGTAATAATAATACTTAAAATAACAATATAATAATGATAATGAAATCAATTATTATTCTCTTATTTTTATTTTTATTATTATTTAGAATATAATAATAAATTAATAAAAATAATGATAATTGTAGTTTACATGGAAAACTATCTAATACTATACAACTATAGTAATAACATAAAAACTTCCAAATAATTATAATTTTTCCAATAGATTTAAAATAGTGTTTATGCTTATGATGTTGAATGCCGTAGAAGACAACTATAGTGGCCTTGTTCTTTATGGAGATATAAAACACATATGGGGATGGGATGGATTAGAATAGGAGGTATTAGAAAAATCTCTCATTCCAAACTAATCAATTTCTAAAACCAAAGTGATTGTACATAAATTCTAGCAATAACAACGTTATGCTCTTATAATATTCATGTAGTTCTCCTTCATCTCACATTTCTACATGTATGAACATGCTCACACCATAATCTTCTCCAAACCATTCTTGCCTACAAGTAAGGTTGAAATAATATCCATTTCATCAAGTAATTACAACCCACCTTTCCATGTGTATCTTTCTAGCTTCCTTGATTACATTGTAAACCATCTTCCCTAAGCAAAGTGTATGTCTTGATGTGAGTGGTCATAAGCAAGATAACTAATTTTTATTGGATGACTTCCGCTTCATACTTGGTCACCCATCCGTTCTTGGTAGCTATAATCTTGCTTCATGCATTAGTTTGTGATGGTTTACAACTACCTATCCATTTTTACTAGTTGTCATCTTGGCCCATGCGTTAGCTTAGGATTGTTTTGTAACTATTGATACTTATAAATGTCACCATGAAACTAGCTTGCTTAAAACAAACACTTTATTTCCAATCAACCAAGTTCATTTTCACTCAACAAATATGCAAGGGAACACCAACTACCCTTATATTGCTAGAAACACAACAATCCACGTTGCACATAGAGTTAAAAGCACAAAAGCATAAGTCTCTTCATAACCACTTAATGTTGAGAGTTTTTAAAAATGTGTAGAGAAGTACGATTCACTATACATACCTAACTGGGGGTTTCTTATATTGGATCAAAAAACCATATTCTCCTATTATATATTCCTATAGTGTATCTCTTTAGAGACAACTGATTCTTTGTTGTGGCACATTATGGATGCATGTGCACTGCAGAAACAACATGATGAAAAGTTCAATGCAATCCTCCATCACTAGAAGTAAGTTGGATAGTCACTTGTGACGAAGGATGTTTCTCTATTTTTGTACCACGTATACTATATGGAATTTTCGTGGCTCAAATGAAGTCTATGCAATAGAGATATCCAATGTAAAAAATTATCTCTTAACCCAAAAGATGGACTTTGAATCTATTGAAAAATACAAATAAATACATGTTGGCACTCAAGTGTGGGCCATTTTGAAGAAAAGTGATCAGTTTAAGAATATAGGATCCCAAGGTCAAGTGGCATGGGAAAGAAATATAGTGACAAGTTTAAGTAAAATATGTAATCGTAGTGGTGCACATAGGTCACCCTAATTAGTCAACATTTTCTTAAATAATTGGTGTTGAATTGGCATTGGTAATGGAACATGTGCCATATTGACAGAATATTAAAACAATGATATGGGCAACGGGCATGCTAGCCATATTGATTGAACATTATTTAGTGATATGTGACCTATGTAATGGAGGCTCGTGAGAATCTCAAACATTGGAAGAAGTAAATTCAATTGGCCAAAATTATGACGGGGTAGGGCCTGATGTAGATGCACATGAATCCCAAAACAAACAAAAAGAAATTTTACACACTTTACATCACATAACATAAATTTTATGAGGAGTGAAAAAATAATGTGTTAATGGTGGAGTCGGGCTTCTCTATTGCAGAAGATAGGGTTCACCCTCGATGACCACTTCTCATCCTTCTCTATGAGAGATTTTCGGATGGTGGAAACCTCTTCTACTATTGTATCATCTCATTCCTCTGTATCTGTCGAAGAGGCTGGTCTACAAACTATTTTTCGGCTTCTATGGCAACCAGAACCTTGAACTCTTCTACTATAGCTCGATTATGAAAATATTTCTTTCCATTGTAGAGCTTGTTACGAAACAAGGATTTCCTTTAAAAATTGTCCCAAACCTTGGAAGATCAAAGCTAGGAAAAATAACTGCAAACCAAAATAGTGGGAAGGCGTCAAGTAAAAACATTATATGATATTTAAAGTTGCATTAGGGGAATTTGAGGTCTAAAATGGACCTCCTAAGGAAATTATAAAATAATAGTGAAAATAATAAAATAAGATTAGATTACATCATCAAATTTTAGGGGGAAAAAAGAAAAAAATATTTTTTCAACTCTTATTTTCAGCTTATCTCCCTAATTTTTTACTCAAATTTCAAGCAGCAATACCCATTGGATGAAGAATTTGATTCCTGATCCAAGGAGCACCCATGTTGCATTCTTTCGATTGACCCTGCTACACAAAAATGAGAAATACATGAAAAATGTTATTGCAATCATGTGTTTTAATGTATTTCTCATTTTTCATGTATCAGGGCCTGTCGAAAGTATGCAACATGGATTCTCTTTGGATGAGGAATTAAATTTTGCATCCAACGAGTACTCGTGCTCGAAATTTGAGTAAAAAATTAGGGAGATAAGTTGAAAATACGAGTTGAAAAAGTAGTTTTATTATTTTATTATTTTCATAAGCTACTGCATTTTCCATTATTTTTATAAATAAATGCCAATAAATGCCACTTTTCCCTTCCAAAGCCTTTGTCATTTCCTTTTTCAATTTCCATAGCCATTTATTTACCACAAGTGATCCCCATCACTATTCTTTTTCCCAACGTTCAACTTGGAATATGTGTCCCATGACCTTGGTTAATATTTTTCCTTTATTAACTATATTACATAGATTTTTGACCAGGGCTATTACAGAACCCTCCCCCTTGGGAGAACATCATCCTCAGTGTTTAATGACACCTACAATGAACAAGACTGCTGAAAAGCAAAACATACTGCCCGTGGAGCTTTATAAGTTAGCTTGTTGTAGTATTTACAATGATCATCCTGCTGAGATGCAAACCAACATGAGAAACATACTAACATGACAATGATAACAACATGACACCCATATTGCTTATTAGAGATTTATAACACATCTAATGGGGGTATTTACATCCATATACACATATACACATTTACCAAAACATCACACCAATCATATTCCAAAAACATTCGCTAAACCAGTGAATAGAGTAGGATACATAGCCAAAATCTGATCAACCATCTCCCATGTAGCTTCATCAGGCCCAAAGTGCTTCCATTGCACTTTAACCTGCTCAAATTCTCAGTTCGGAGCATGAACATCTTTGTTTGCAAAATGCACTGAGGTTCGGGCTGGAATTATCCTTCTGGCTCCACATACAATACAGACCAGTCAATCACATGATCAACATATTTAACATACTTCTTAAGCAATGACACATGGAAAACATCATGGACTTCCACTATTGGAGGCAATGCAATTCGTTAGGCTACTGGTCCAATCCTTTCAATAATCTTGAAAGGTTCACAATACTGAGTTGCCATCTTGGCACATGATCCAATCCTTAAGGAGCTCTTCTCAGGCTTGATGTGAAAATACACATGTTCCCCAATCTGAAACTCCTTAAACAACCTGTTATGATATGCATAGTTTTTCTTCTTGTCCTGTGATGCCTTTAGATTCTTCTTGATTACCTGCATTTCCCATTCTATTTATGTCAACACGTCTGGCCCTATAATCACTTTATTCACTGGATCACTCCAACTAATGGGAGTATTATAACTTCGTCCATACAATGCCTCGAATGGACTCATTCTGAGATACTCTTGATACACATTTTTGTAAGTGAACTCAACTAGTGGAAGATACTCTTCCCACCTCCACTACTAATGCATCACATACATCCTCAACATGTCCTCCAATATCTTGTTGACCCTCTCTATCTGTCCATATGTCTGTGGATGATAAGTTGTATTGAAGGCCAAATTTGTACCCACACCTACAAATAATTATTTCCTGAATCTAGAAGTGAGCTTGGCATCCATGTCTGACACAATCTTCTTCGAAACACCATGCAACCTCACTACATATCTGATGAAGACCTGCGCTACATCATTATCTAAGTATGTAGACTTCACTGGAATGAAGTGCACTACCTTTGTCAACTTATCCACCACAACCATGATGGAATCATGTTGTCTAGATGTCCTCAGCAAACGTGTGATAAAGTCCATGTAAATGAGCTCCCATTTACACTTTGGAATCAGAATAGGTTGAAGTAATGCACCTGCATGCTTACACTCTACTTTCACCTACTGACAGTCCAAGAACCTAGCCACAAACTCTACCACTTCCCTCTTCAGTTTAAGCCAATAATAAAAATTCTTCACTACTATCTTTTGATATCCTGGGTGACTTGAATATGGTTTTGCATGAAACTCTCTCAAGATATTCTTCTTGAGCAGACTACTGTCTGGCACATATATATTGTCTTTGAATCTGACAAAACCACTTACCGTGATACAATAGTCCACATCCTAATCACCTATACCCTGTTGTAACTTGTGCATAAGCTCCATGTACCTATCATCTTGCTGACCTGCCTACAAGATACGATCCTATAAATATTTCCCATAAGAGATCATAGCTGTTATATGATTCACTTGTATCCTCCTTCTAAGAGCATCTCTAACCCCGTTCTCTTTACCTTTAATGTAACTGATCTCAAAGTCAAACTCACTGATCATGGCCAACCATCTAGCTTGTCTAGCATTTAGATTCGGTTGGTCAAATATATACCTCAATCAACTGTGATCACTCGTTAGTACAAACCAACTTCCAAGAAGATAGCATCGTCAGATCTTCAATGCATGAATGATCACTGCCAACTCAAGATCATGTGTTAGATAATTTTGATCATCTTAAGTTAGTTTCCTTGATTCATATCATACCACCTATCCTTCTTGCATAAGGAATCCACCAAGTGCTCTCTTGCAAGCATTTGTGCATACCACAAACTCTTTGTCTGGATATGCAATATTTAGAATTGGATTATATGTCAATAATTTCTTTAACTACTCAAAACTAGCCACACATTCCTCCATCCATTAAAAATTATTACCTTTCCTTTTCAATGACATAATAGGATAAATAGTATCTAAGAATCTCCCTATGAACCTCTTATAATAACCTACTAACCCCCTGAATGATCTTACCTCATCCAAGTTCCTAGGAGCTGCCCACTCCATGACAACCCTTATCTTCTCTAGATCCACTACTATGCCTTCCTTGGAAACCACATGCCCCAAGTAGTGTACCTCTATCCAAAAGAAACTGCATTTTCTAAGCTTAGCATACAATTTATGCTCTCTTAGTAATCTCAATATTGTTGCTAAGTGTTCGACATGCTCTTCCTCATTTTTAGAATATACCAATATATCATCGATGAATAAAATAACAAATTTGTCCAAATAAGGACACAACACACTATTCATAAAGAACATAAAATTAGCTGGAGCATTAGTCAATCCAAATGGAAATACAACAAACTCATAATTCCCATACCTGGTTCAGAAAGTAGTCTTGTAGATTTCTTCTTCCTTAATGTGTACCTGATGATATCTTGATATCAGATCAATCTTCGGAAACATTACTACTCCCTTCAACCGATCAAACAATTCATAAATCCTCGACAATGGATGCTCATTCTTGATGGTCACCTTGTTCAATTACCTGTAATCAATGCATAACCTTAACCTAAGAGTACCATCATTCTTCTTCACAAACAACATTTTTTCACCCCAAGGTGACACAGTTGGCCTAATATATCCCTTGTCAAACATCTCCTTCAACTGCAACTTCAACTCCACCAACTCTAGTGTGCTCATCCTGTAAGGTGACTTTGATGTTGGTGCTTCCCCTGGTACCAACTCAATAGAAAAGTCTGATATATATGTCGAAACACATCCTGAAAGTGTTGTAGAGCTGGGTACCTACTCAAGACATCTGCATCCTTAACTTCCTTACCTTTGTCACTAGAAATATGTATTGCAAATAACACACACCTTTTTCTACGATTGCGCTTCTCCTGCATAGTTGTCATTGTTCTAACTGATGTTTCCTTCTTCTTACCTTGCAAGACTCTTTGTTCTCCATTGTCATCTAAGTACTCAATGGCATTGTCATAACAATCCACTTCGGTCCATTGAAGATACAACCTGTCAATACCAAAAAGCATACTATATGATCCCACAGAAATGTAGGTTTTAACCCCGTACAGAAATTACCTGCATACGAATTCTAAATCGCAGAAAAATAAAAATGCGAGAGCATAACACATAAAACACATATACACAGAGATTTCCCACTGGATCTCAAGACCGAGACTACCAGCTTGATTTTTCATTATATTCCTTTCAATGTTACAATACATATTTATACATGCCGAAGCATCTAATACCATGGACCGAAAAACCATCGCGTCCAAAACCATGGACCGAAAACCATAGGTAGGTTCGCCCAACCCAACAATCTCCCACTTGTTGTTTTCTTTCCACAGGAGAGCTTTGTCATTTTTCCAGCCCTGAAACGCCCATTGTTTCTCTACACCAAGAGAACTTCTCAGAGCTCACAGATTTTGTCAATGCATCTGCAGTATTCTTCAAAGTGTCCACCTTTACCAGCAACACCTTTTTGTCTTCTATCATATCCCTCACAAAGTGATACTGAACATCAATGTGCTTTGTCTTTGAATGATAAGCAGGGTTCTTTGCCAAGAAAATTGCACTTTGGCTGTCACAGTCTATCCTTATAGCTCCCTGTACTAACCCCATACTTGAACACAATCTCTGCAACCAAACTGCTTCCTTGCTTGCATGAGTGGCTGCCATGTATTCTGCCTCTGTAGTTGATAGTGCCACTACAGATTGTTTCTTACTCATCCAACTGACTGCACCTCCAAATAGGTTAAACACATACCCACTTGTAGATCTTCTCTGATCCAGATCTCCAGCCCAGTCTGCATCAACAAAGCCATGAATATCCAACACTCTGTCCAATCCTGGTCTTCCTTGGTAGCAAAAACCATAATCACTAGTCGCAAATACCTAAAAACCCGCTTCACTGCTGTCCAGTGCTCCTTCCCTAGTTTTGACATAAACCTGCTCAATACTCCCACTGCATGTGCAATTCTGGTCTAGTACAGACCATGGCGTACATCAAGCTACCGACTGCACTTGCATATGGAACACGGGACATGTCCTCTTCCTCTTCTTGTGTCTTGGGACACTGTTCAGCAGATAACCTCACACCTACAGGAATAGGAACCTTCACCGGTTTACTATCCTGCATATTAAACCTCTGCCATATTGTCTCGACATA
>APFE031386732.1:4459-29117 GCA_000404065.3 Pinus taeda
TTGGAGCACTTCAGGATGAGCTACGGATGTGGTACATGCAGATCCCAGAAGGAAATACGTGGTTACCTATGGGATGACTAATATTTGCATGCAGGACTTCAGTTAGAACTCAAGTGAGTTGAGTTTAGTGGACTGGAGGTGCAGTTGATGGAGTTGTGTTCAGTTTAGCTTTGTTAAACTGGTTGTATTTAGTCTAACTGGCAAATAGACTAGAGATGATTTGGGTGAATTAGTTATTAATTAATTCACAAGTTATTAACTCATAATGCAACTATATAATACATCAGTTAATTCAGTTGCATGTCAGCGCATGTTCAGTTCAGCAGGGACAGGTGCTAGAGGATCAGATTGCTATCAGTTGTGACTATAGTTGTGCATGATTATTTGCACAATCAGTGGGATTGAGTATTTCCAATGAGGATTGCATGGTATATCCAAGGGAAATACGAATTTGGATCATTCATTCATTAGTATTCTCATGCAGGTATTGAGCAGGGGAGGCAGGCAAGCAACGAAGGAGATTTGAGCCAGTGATTGATTCAGATCTGAGCTATATTGTGTGTAACAGAGGTGGAGATACTTGTGAGAAGTATTATGTTGTGTAATGTTACATGAATCAATCATTAATATACAGATAGTTTGGGTTTTTAGCGAGATGCTTTCCCCGGGATACGTACTATGTTAATGTGTGAATGCTTTTGATGTTTTATTGTTATTGATGTTGCTATATTGATGATCAACGTAGAGGAGCTTACGTATTGTGTATGTTTTCCGCAGAAGTACATGATCAGGATAATCTCCATTGAATATGTGTTAAATTATTCAAAATTTCTACAGATTTTCTCTGTGTTAGCAATCCACTATTTTGGTCCACAACCATCTAGCGTATTGGCTTTTCCTTCAACTCATGATATGATGGGTGTTGTACACATGAACTCCGTGCATGAATAAAAACCTCTGGCTGCCTTGGAGTAGGCCATATGCAAGGTGTATGACACCTGAGACATAAAGTTTGAATTCTCTACAGAGGTGTCATATAAAAAGAAGAATAGAACTTCCAACCCCTGTATGATAATGATTGTAAAACTATTAGGAAAGCAATTAGAGATGCTCCTAAGGAAAATATAAAGCTTGAAAATATAAGTGTGTACAAACCTCTTATCAAAATGAAGAAAAAGGATTATATTAATAAGAGGCAAGAGGGTGTTATTTACCTTTCCAAAGTTGAGCCTAGAAAGTTTTGGAGGAATATTCTTGTTTGTAAAACTAAAGAGAACAACTTGATCCCCTTACAAAAATGAGATATCTATCTTAAGAATTTGTGCGACTCCCTGGACACCATGGGAAACATCTTAAATACTCCTATAGAGAAGGATATCTTCTCTTTAGAAGACGTGGAGCTCGAGATTAAGAAACTTACTAATGGGAAAGCTAGGGATATTGAAGTCTACCAAGCTAAAATTTTCAAAATGGGTAGATCTATGATCATCCCTCATATTAACAAACTTCTTAATCTAGCGGTAAAACACGAATTGCCTAAGCCTTGGGTGAATATCCTTATTGTGCCTATTTTTAAAAGTGGGGATAAAAACATTCCCTCTAGCTATAAGACCATTATGTTTAGCCACATTTTAGCCAAACTGTATGGGCTCATTTTGGAAAAGAAGATTTGCCTCTAGCTTGAGAGCCATGGTAAAAGAGCTAAAGGGAAAGTAGTATTTATGAGACATCACTCACCTATTGACCATCTTGTCACTCTTGGGATCTATTGTAACCCTAGAGATAGTTCATGGCTGAAGGGAACCAATGCCTAAGACATCTACTTAGTTCAAATAAAGATGTTTGTTTTTATCTTTGCCCATAGACAACCATTGAGGTGTAATGTGATTTAACTTTTGGAAGAATGAACAAACCCTTTCAAGATGGCTTTTTATATCTATGGCTATAGTATTTCCTAAAGTTTTTTTGTAGCAGGAAGAATTTTTTAGAATAAAGATTTAATGCATAGGGATAAAAAGAATCCCACACACAAAATCTCAGAAAAAAATGTGAAATGAAGGAAGGTGGAGTGATGAAATCATGGAGTGCTTCATTAAGGTTTCTTTGTGTAAAGATTAATAGGTTTCTTTATCTATTCTCAAATCATTGATAAATTTGTTTATAAAGAAAGAAACCAACAACTTCACACTCGAATTTCAAAAGAAGAGAAAACACAATGAATGATTTACAAAGAAGAGAAACACATAATATAACCAACAAATATCTAGAATCACTTGAAAATTGTATTGATCTTCCAAAAAGGCTTTGAACCTTACACAAAAATTTCTTAAAAAAAAAAAATTTGAGCCAAAAAATTTGAACCCCTCTCTATGGTTCTTCTATCTTTTTAAAGAAAATAACATCAAAAATAGTTATACATAATTGTCAAACTATCTAACTACTTAACTATTTTCTTAACTAAAACTTATGTATTATTACAAAATAAAAGTACTCATCATTGAATATTCAAATGATTAATGGAATTTTGATCATGGAACTCAACACATGGTTCCACAACTTCAACTGTATCGCATTGGATTAAATTTTCACATATTTTCCAAAAAGTATCATATGGAGTTGGATATTGAATCATTTTTTTAAAGTAAACTATAAATATGACAATATGGTGTTGTCAAGTGTTTAATCAAACAAGGTTTTCATTAGCCACAACAATTGAAAATCCCTCTGTAGGAAGTTGAATATAATTTTTCCTTTCGACACCATTGTCTTCTCAAGCATTGAGTCCACTTTACATTTAGAAACTATTAACTCTCATTCATATGTTTCCCAAGGCAATAAGTCTCCATTTAGGTCCCAACATCTTGGAAGTCCATCTCTTTTCCTTTGATCAAATCTAGAATCAAAAGCAACAACAAAATTCCTAACTATTTCCAATTTTCTCTCAGTTTGAATGAACATATGGCTTTTTTTTAAGATTTTGCTGATCTTCAAGATGACTGCAGTCTTGTTCACAATATGTATTCTTTTTAGTTCGGTGGTAGATTTTTCACTCAAGAACTTGATAAATTTCCTAGCCTTCTATTCTTCCTTATGCACTTGTTTCTTACATGAATTTATAACTTTAGTTATATTTTTTAATGCAACCCTTTATTCAACAACTTGAAAGAATCCACATGTAGAGTGAACTTTCTAAATGATGTCATCCTAGATAATTTTTTTAGCTTCAATCATAGACATATTCCCTTTCACTCTACTTTTTAACTCCTTAATTGCCTCTTGAGTTGCTTTATATTTTTCAGTGAGCGGGTTGTTTTCTAAATTAGTTTATTTCAATTACTTTTCTTTAGCACTCAACTCTTCTTGAGACAAGGTTAGATTATCATGTATCTTTTTCATCTCTACTTTTGAAAGTGTGAGTTCAATCATCACCTTTGCCAATTTATATTAAGGATCTTCTGACTCAGTAGGCACTACTATTGTACATGCATGGTTCTTAATAGTTTGTTATAAGTCATGGACCCTTTCTTTCAAGGCAATTATTTCTTTGTTCCTATCCATCATTTCAGTCATCAATTGTTCCTTTTCTTTTTCTATAGTAGCTAGTTCAATTGTATGAACATGTTATGTCACAAGCATTTTCAACTTTTATCTTAATGATTGCATTTCAGACTCTATGTTTTGTATCAAAGTCTTTATTTCTTCTCTGTGCTTTGTATCAAAGTATTTATTGCTTCTCTATCATTTGGATCAATGCCAAGCTTGATGATTAAGTCCTTAAAGCCTTCATTATGCAAATATAAAGCCTTGGAATTGGTTTTTTCTTGTTTGAGTCTGTTTTATGCTTTTTCTAAAAGATTTTTTGCTCTACTGATTGTTAAAGAACTTCTCCTTAAATCATTGTATAATATCTCACCTAATTTCCTATGAAAATTAATCTTATCATGTAAAGGGAACGTCAACAATATTAAGAAGTAAATTTACTCTCTTAAATTCAATACTTGAAGGAAGTGACTGAACCATAGGATGCAAAAGAGAGAGTTTTAGCTGATTTCTTTCTAGGTCCATCATTGAGAGTAATCTTATCTAAAAAGAAGAAGATGCTTACACAACAAACTGAGACATCGTTTCACTCTTCAACTTTTGACACTTCTCCTAAATTATGTAATAATTCTTTAATATTTTATAAATTACAAAAGAACTTCCTTTAGCTGTGGGCACCGCTAAATTTGTAGAACTAGAGGGAACATTAATCTTAGGGTTTCCTAGATTCATCTAGAAACCTGGTTGACAAGAGGTCCCTTCTTTCAGCTTCACTTGTATTTCCTCCTCATCCCTAATCCATATTTTGGTCTTCTTTGATGGTTGTACATCTTCCATATCTACATCTATTATTTCTATTGTAGCTCCCACAGACAGCCTGAAATTTCTTACAAGACCAGTGTCTGGGCACATCTAAAATAGGAGTGTCTCAAATGATTCTCAGTAAAGGGAGACCTCACTTATATTCTATATCTATATATAATGGGTTGGTTCATTCACCTAAAGGAGTAAGGAATGAACTTCTTGGTACTTCTTCCCATATACAAATCTCAGAAATATGCATGAAATAGTGGAGGACGAGTAGTCCAAAGACTTACAATTTAATAAGTTTTTGTAGAGAAATGATAGAGGATAAGGAGAAGGAGTAACACATCATATGGAGCTTACAACATCAAGAATTCTATGCTTGACACACAGAGCTTGCAGCTTTAAGAATTCCTATTCTTATATGAGTTAGAAGTAGATATGATGGATAGAAGAGAGTTCGTGTGCTATGATTCATGAAGAGAAACTTTTAAAGACATAATTTCAATAATCCATATAGGCACTAGAATTAACAATGTAGATAAAAATGAATCTGTGAGGAACTTACAGACACATGCATAAAATTTTGATACCAGCGAATCTATGAGGAAGTTTTGAATATTTCTAACAACTCTGATTACATGAATTTAGAGAAGAAACATGAACATAATGGGTTTTAATAGAGGGATAACATACTATAATACTTGAAGGGGGAATCACCACCATTTCTTCATATTCTGAAAGATCTGTATTATGAAGTTATATAGTCTAAAAATTACATGTAGAGTTTTCTTTAGAATTTATGAACCCTTGTTAAGTCTTGCTTTCCCCTACTTATCTGGAGAGGGAGCATGGCCGTTCATTACAAAATCTCTTCAACCGAGTCCTAGGTGTTAGGTTGACTAGTTGTCTCGGCTGGGGATGGCTCTGTGGCCCAAAACATTACAGAATTAATGGCCTCTTTCAAATCAAGCATCTTATAGGGCAACAAAATAAATAGACAGTCAAGCAAAAACATAAACGAAGATCTTCGTGCCCATCCGTGTGATCTCCTTTGCTTCAGGTTATAGTTTGTAGATGGTATGGATTTATGTGTTATGTAGATGATTTTCATCTTGTCTTCCTTTACTGCTTGATTTCTTTCCCCTATTATGGGGCACCATGTTTGAGAGTTAAATCCTCCCGAGCTACCCAGTCTCTTTTCGTTCCCACCAGTACCGACCCCGATTCCGTGTTACAATGGGAATTCTCTGAGTCATTCCATGCCCATTTTGAATGCACCACATGTTTGCCTTAAAGACATAAATGTCGACCCATCCACCTTTAAAACTTTGTACCATGCTCCCAGGGCCTTGCTACAACAAGACTATTCCTCATAAATCGGTGAGACAGAACGGAAGGTTTCAGTTTTCCTTAGCTCCCTTTAGTGTAGCCCCTTATACTGTTGTTTTTTTCATAGGACCGGGGGCTACGGCCAGGGGCTTAGCCTTCGGGGTTGAGCCCACGAGAGGTATCACAATCGCACTGCAAGAAGGGAAACACCCTTTACCTATTCTCCACAATGCGGGCCAACTTGTCTAGACGCGAAATCCTCATAAGATAGAACAAATAAAACATATTGCATCCAGGAAGATCCCCCACACATCGCAATCACAGACAGGGAAGGAAAATCTGTGGAGTAATAAACTTTACTTCATGCGATCGTTGATCACCGATCCACGAGGGTGACGCCATCACTACCACATGTCACCCTGCGAGTGCTAACACGTGTCACCTAGAAATGCTCCCATAGGACCCCTAAAAACACTGAAACTGAGTGACACATGTCCCTTGTACAACCACGTCACCTTCCCTACTGCCATGTGGAGGAGAGAGAAGCGGTCCATCCGGCCTTGGTTTTTCCATGAAATTCCTTCGTAAATTGATTTCGGTGTCCCCCGACGCTTTTACACTGGATCACAAAATCAGCAGTTTGCAACGTTTTTACAGTGATAACCCCTTTGCTTCATCAATTTGTCAATTGTCGATATCGTAGGACTACGGGATGCAGGATTACAAGATTGCCCATATGTGGGACTACGAGATGCGAGACTGCAGGATGCAGGACTGCAGAAATGCGACATGGCCGATATGCAAGACTCTAGGACTGCGGGAATGCGACATGGCCGATATGCGGGACTGCAAGACTACAGGATTGCCCACCGCTGACCGCCGATAAGTCATTCAGCCACGTGGAGGAGAGAGAAGAAGGCTCATTAGTCCCTATTTTGCATAGATTTCCTTTGTAAAATCATTTTATCCTTCCTCGGCGATTTTACACTATATCACAAAATCGCAACCCCGCAAGGTTTTTAAGTGGTACCCCCCATTGATCGTCGATAAGCCTATATTGCGAGACTGTAGGGTTGCCGATATGTGGGATGTGGGACTGCAAAATTGGCGTTCAACATCATGAATCATTGATAAACTGCGATCCTATTCCCGGGACCCCATTGATAACTGATTTGTGATGAGATTAGCTCCTGGACCTCCTACTTGCAATTTTCTTTAAATCTTTTCTCCTTGTCTACTAGCTATCCATAGGTAACTTCAACAGGCCATATCTTATGATCCAAAAGTCCATTTTTGGACTTCCATATACCATTGAAAATCCCTTTCTGATCACTATGAAATGGAGAGGGTCTAATTAAGATTTGAGATCTTCTATGCCCTAGGAAGATGGCTTTAAAATTCACTGCTCTTGGGCAACCTTGACCAACTGAAACCCACAATGCAATGAGTAACAACAGTTTCAACGATTTTTCTTTTTTAATATTTTACTTTGAATGACTGAGTTTCAATTTCCAACTCTAAATTAATAGGCCAAATATCTTGATTTTCTTTCCATTCTACCTCTGGTCTGATTTGATGGGAATCTGGTGTTGAATTGGTATTCTTCCTTCTATTAGAAATGACATGGTGAGGATCATATTGCCAATTCTCTCATAATTCAAAATTAAACTCTTTCATCATCTCCTCCAACAGAGTAAGATCTTGTCTAGAATTCACTATGAAATGGCATAAAACATTTTTAAACATATATCCTATTGTGCCTGAGAAGAAAATGGACATGATCTACTTGTAAACTTTTCCTAATAAACTACTGGGATAATATTCTCATAGGTAGGAAAATTAGCAATTGATAAGGCTACATTTCACATCCATATAGTTTTATTTCTATAAATTCTTAAAAAAACTACCAATCCCCAAACCCATTATCCTTACTAAGTTCCAACGACTACTTCTGCTATGGTAGAACCCTTGGAGGTGCTGCACCATTCAAAATAGTGTAAATAGTTTCCATGCATGTGGACACAAACTAAGAGAATCCTTCAATATTGAGTTTTCTTTTGACCACATTAGTCCACTCAACTACTATTTTTTTTCTTCTCTTGGAATCAAATGTGTTCATACCCAAACACTCAAATTTATCTATATGAATGTATAGAAAAAGGTAAACTAGAATGTCTGAAGAAATTGGCGAGCTGAAAATCCTTGAATTAAAAGTTAATGGATACAACTAAGTATGAAGATATATCTACAACCACATATGGCTGCAACATTTGAATTAAAAATCCTAGGGTTGGTTTACTCACATTCCCAGTAACAATAAAATTATGGCTAAGATTTTCTATGAATCTTGAGAAAACAAATACATATGGTAGGTTTCAATTGTTGGAGGAATTGATGACCATGGAGGCAAAATCAGATTAAACAAAGATTGCTTGTTTTCTTCTAATAACTGGGTGAAATTCAAAATTAGTGAGGTATTAGTAAATTTCTGATAAATTTTCATATTGGGGAAACAAAAGGATTTAGGAATGAAATTAGGTGCAACCTCAAGTACATCCTCTCATGTAAAAGAAACAACAAAATTTCTTTGGGAAACATATGCAAATGATAGCGAGGTTACAAATTCGAGGAATGGATATGTAGTTGGAGTTATGATATAATAGAAATGAGACTGGACAACACTAAAAGTATCTTTTTTATTCAAGAAACAACCAAAAGATTCAAAACAAAATTCTTCAAAATTAAGAGGGCATAGTGAATCATGGATTTCAGCCTCTGTATCCACTAAGAGTTCTTTAGTGGTAGGATTAAGATACTTATGGGGGATAATATAGAGTACAAAGGGAGGTACCCAATGGAATAATAATGGGATGGGCAATAGTAATAAATAAGGTGGTTAACTTGTATCATGTAAGGGACCACAAGTAGTTAGCAATAATGTAATAAGCCCATGGTACTAGACAGATGATATTGAGGGAACCATGGTAATGACCCATGGTATTATATGTATGAGGCCTATATAGAGGCTAGAAACTCCACATTGAGGGATGTCAAGGAATATTGTATGAACATACATATGGCTTGTGGAGTGTTCTCCTTCCTTAAGGAGTGAATGTATGGTGTTGCCCTACCTTAAGGGTTTTGATATTAATAAAAAGAAGCATTTTCATCTATAATTAGATCTTGTTATTTTTTGGGTTTATTTGCATTGTCATGTATTTTCATATCAGATGTATAACGAGTGTTATCGAAGCACTTTCTTGGGCAAAAGTGGGGAATTGTTTTTTTAATTTTTTGTAGGAACTTTCTGGGGTGGAGAGTTTGCAGATCAGATTTGTATGTTTTGGGGGAAAATCTACAAAATCTAATTGCATATCTGAATTATTTGTGAAAAAATACCCAAGTTCAAAAAAGAATTGGCCAAATTGGAGTCCGGATGAAGGAGATATCGCTAATCTAAAAATTAGTGGTGTTGTAGACATTTTTCAAGGCGGTGAATTTGCATATCAGATATGTATGATTTGGGGAAAAATCTACAAAATCTAATTGCGGATCTAGGCTGTTGATGAAAAAATACCCAAGTTCAAAAAAAAAAATTAGTCGAATCGGAGTCTAGATGAAGGAGATCTTGCTGATTTAAAAATCAATGTTGTTGCAGATATTTTTTGGGGCAGCGAGTTTGTAGTGCAGATCTGTATGTTCTGGTGCAAAATATGTAGAATCTAATTGTAGATTTGGATTACTTGTGAAAAAATACCCAATTTCAAAAAAAAAAAAAAATCAGTCGAATCGGAGTCCGGATGAGGGGGATATTGCTTATTTAAAATCGGCTATTTTTTTTAGCAATTTTTTGTGACGGCAGGGCAGTTGCAGCGCGAATAGGAAATTCCAGTTCCTATATCTAGATTTCTACCACATGAGAACATGCAAAATGGTTGTTCCATTTTCGAAAACAGGTCATAATAGGGATTCTGAGCAATATTGATGGAATTGTGGCCATTTCAAATTTTTGCCAAGTAAGTGAATTTTTGTCAAAACACTCTTCATGGCGGATCTTAATTTTACGGGGAAAGATGATAGCCCTACTATTGAAGAATTCATACAGAGACAAAAGTTCACATATGGGACACTTTGGAAGGTTTCATTGGGGCTTAGTAAGAAAGATGAGGCTACCAGATGGTGGTTCTCACTTGACCAAACTGTCAGAACCAAACTGTTAGATGAAGAATTGGAAAGAGTCCTTTTAGAGAAATTGTCTCATGCTAGAAAACAAGAGAATGAGACATGTAAGGGGTTATTTCCTATTGGTATATCCTTATTGCAAGTTCATGGATTCACTCAGAAGGAGAATATCGTTGTGTCCATAAATCCTAGTTGCAAGAAAAATCTCATAAATGTCAATTTGGAAAAAAAATTACAAGTGCCAGCAAAACAAAGGGAGCACACACAGGTTAATAATGAGGAGGCGCAAGTTTATAAAGATTTGAAGATTTCTATGGATAAGTATGTATTTCATTTTGATTTGTAATTTTCATATATGGCTAATATGGATGTTTTTTTGGGATATCCTTCGATGGAATCAGTGGGTACTATCAATATTAATGTGCAGAAGAAATTCCTAAAGCTCTGGTATAAAATGAAAAAATTTACATTACAGGATATTTGCATCAATAAACAGGTAGAGTCCACGGAGGCTGAAGAAGAAGATGTTCCAGAGACTGACACATCAAATGATGAGCCATTGAGGGTTGACAATCAAAACATAGACATCAAACTAGGTACCAAAAAAATAGGTAAGCTCTAAGGAGGCTGAAGCAGAAAATTTTACAGGTACAGATACATCATATGCAGACTCAGTGGTTGAAGTAATATTGGAAGATAAGAAAGAATAGCAGGTACCACAACATGTACCAGATACCAATCAGGCTCCATTAGGTGGTGAATTAAAGAAAGATAGATTGTTGGTTAAAACCTCAGCATATCACCACCCACATCACCCCACAAGAAAACAACCAACAAGATGGCAACGAATTATCCACCAGGACAACAACCCCCATATGGCATATAAAAAGGGGTGACAATCCACCAATTACACACCAACATAGAAGAGCCGCGACGATCAACTTCCATCTCAAGTGAGCGAGGCACCAGCTAGGTCGATGGTTCCCCTTTCTCTAGGATGACTAGATGCACATGCATGGTACCAATTGACTACTCTTTTGAGTAGATCTTATTATTTGTGTTCTTCCCATGTTTCGAGGACGAAACATGTTAAGGGGGGTGGAATGTAGTATACCTAGGGGGGATAATATGGGGTACAATGGGAGGTACCCAATGGAATATAATGGGATGGGAAATAGTAATAAATAAGGTGGTTAACCAGTATCATGTAAGGGTTCACAAGTAGTTAGCAATAATTTAATAAGCCCATGGTATTAGATAGATGGTATTGAGGGAACCATGGTAATGACCCATGGTATTGTATGTATGAGGCCTATATAGAGGCTAGAGACTCCACATTGAGGGATGTTAAGGATTATCGTATGAACAGGCATATGGCTTGTGGAATGTTCTCCTTCCTTAAGGAGTGAATGTACGGTGTTGCCCTACCTTAAGGATTTGGTCAATAAAGAAGCATTTCTATCTATTTTATCTTATTATTTCTGGGTATATTTTCATTATCTTATATTTTTGGATTAGATCTATAACATGATATAATATAAACAAGACTGGAAAACCCTAAAAGTATCTTTTTTATTCAAGAAACAACCAAAAGATTCAAAACAAAATTCTTCGAAATCAAGAGGGCATAGTGAATCATGGATTTCAGCCTCTGTATCCACTAAGAGTTCTTTAGTGGTAGGTTTAGGATTTGCAAGTTTTAGGGCTAACTTTAGGGCTCTTTTTAGCTTGATCATTATGAACAATTAGGTTCTGATATAGGGTGTAAATATTACTTGGTAATGGTGTGAAAGCATAAGGAACTGAGTTAGATGGAAAATATCCTAACCTAGACACTGGTTAACAGAGTTTTCAGACCACAAAAAATGTCAAGAATGATAGGAAGGAATGACTAAACGTGCATATTGACCCTTTTACTGAGTCAAAAAATTAATTTATTGACGAGTATAAATGAAAGATGGATGATGTGGAGGTTGGAATGGGAGGATGAGGTGGCATACTAGCTTACCTGTCTCTCTTTCCTAGTAAGTGAAATGAGCACGTGTTGTATAGGAAAAGTGGCTTCGAAAATTCGATTACCACTTTGCGACACCATTGACAACGGTTTTGAAAGTCAGGGGGAAGGGGTGGCACAATTAATCTTGATTTTTTATTGTGTGATCAGAGGTTTTGTCAAAACAACTTTGTGTCACCCCCAACCACTTTAACCTTCATGCACTTTACCCACATCGTAATTCCATATGATGTGACTACTACTAGATGCAACATGATCCCCCCTCGAAGTTGCATACCATTTAACCCTCCACACTTTTTATGCAGGCCCACGTATACATTAATATTTGTTGAGCCTAAATATATATATTGATTTTTGAAATTTTGGAGAACTAAAAAATTGAGCTACAACAGGATCATTGTTGAAGAATGTTGCAATAATAAAATTGATCTCTTCTATTGTTTTGTTGACTTTAGAAAAGCTTTCAACACCATTCCTCGGGATAAGCTATGGAAAATACTTGTAGAGATGATGGTTCCTCTCGAACTGAGGCCTGTTGTAATTCGGGTATATGAGAACAATGTCACCAAGATTAATACCACTGAGGGTTGCTATAAAGAGATCAAATGCAATATCAACATTAAACAAGGGTGTCCCCATTTCCCTACCCTTTTTGGCATTTATATCGATGAGCTAGAAGAGAATTTGGAAGTTGTGGGAGAAATGGTCCCAAGCTCGCTAGTACATTCATTACTCTTCTCCTTTATGTTGGCGATATCGTTATTCTCACCAGAAGTCGTGATGTTCTTGACAAGTAACTTAAAATCCTTCATGATTATTGCTCCAAAATGGGTATGAATGTTAATATCAACAAGACTAAAGTTATGATAATTAAATCCAAAAATACCAACCATGATAATTTTATCTATGATAACAATTACTTGGAGAAGGTTTCTTCATACAAATATTTACGTATTAACTTTCATCATCATCATAGCTAGAATTTTTTTCCCCTTGGAAAAATTGTAATTTTATTCATGATACAAAATTACATGTTGTAGATGCTAACAAGCATATGCATATGATATGTTCCTATTTTCACAGTAAACATTAAATAAAACTAAAAAAAGTACAGCTAACCTATTCTTTTCTCCCCTTTTTTTTCCACCTTTTTCCAACCCCCAGTGTTGGGAGTTTATGCTATAATGGACAATTGATTTTCATTTGGATTTATGGGATATTCTTTGTCAGAATCGGATCCTTCTATTCCATGAGTTTGTTTGCTACCACTTACTTCCATTCTTGTTATTTGGGACTCTTTTTTGCTGCAAAGGGTTGTTGGGCCACAAGTTGTGAGGATTAGTGGGATCTTTCTCCTCCT
Source organism: Pinus taeda (assembly GCA_000404065.3). Lineage (NCBI taxonomy): Eukaryota > Viridiplantae > Streptophyta > Pinopsida > Pinales > Pinaceae > Pinus > Pinus taeda. The sequence goes on from APFE031386732.1 coordinate 17,692, forward strand.
CTTGTGTGTTGTTTTGGACCTTTTGAACATCTGTTTCTACTTTATTTTTTGTTGTTTCTACTTTTTCTACTTCTTCTTCCAAGGGTTCTATATGTTTCCATCGTTTTGGCTTTTTCTATTGCTTCTTGTTCCATTTGGGGTTTTCTTCTCTTGTGGACAAGCACTATGGAGGTGGCATGTTTATAAATATCCATGGCATCGTAAAGTTGTATTTTCATAATCTAAAGATTGAGTCCACTGTGTATTATTGAAATTCAATGTAATGTTGTCTGGTAGTCCCTGGCTAAGATCTACTTCAATGCATATCCTGGAAAAAGTAAATATTCCCCTTGTAAGTGTGTCCCCATCAATCTTTAGGAACTTTCCCAGGGAATTCCCTATGGCTATTAAAACATTATGATGCCAGAAGTGTAATGGAAGGTTGTGTAGGCTGACCCAAACTGGCATTTTTTATACCACCATTGTGTTGGCATCGAATTTTCGGAACCAAGGGGTCATGAAGAGTCCTGCATTGCCCCAGAACCATGTGTAGAAAATATGTGATAGGTTAACCCAATAATGCGATATAAATCAAAGAAGAATATTATAACCTACTTCTACTATCAATTTCCAAAAGCCTAAAGATTGAGCCAAACAAATATAACTAGAAGAAGAAGAATCAATGGCGCAATACACATGAAAATACATTAGGGAAAGTCTCAGATAAGAACCCTACACTATTGTATCATCATACATCGTGGAAATACATAGGAATTATACAAAGCCTTAGCTCTCAGTACAATCCTCACAAATGCTCATAGGCAATCTTGGCTTCTATCCAACCTTCCTCTCTGCCCTCCAAGCTCCTATTTCCTTGCGTTGTTCCTTGTGGATGATTAGCCTCTTACCAAGTGGAAAAACAAGCCTTCAAAACTGCACAATCCTCAAGGACGAACCCTTAACTGCATGCATGATTTTTCTCCATGAGAAAACACATGCAACTAATAGTACATTACCCTTGAACATTAATCTCAACTAGGTCTTTCTTAGAATAGACATGCATGAGTTTCTAATGAGGGAATCTTCAGTTAACTGGAGTAGCACTAGTTGAGTGCATTAGTGCATCAACTGACTGTTAACTCACTATTAGTTCCTCAAACAGTTTGGAACTACTTTAACTGGACTTAACTCAATAAACTGAGTTAACTAATTACAACTCAAATATAACTCAATAGTATCTCCTTAATTTAAGGGATAACTCTTGCATGACTTCAGAAAGACTTCTAACTTGAATTTCTCCAACTAATTAATTTAAAATAAGTTAATTAATTATTCCAAGTAGCTGTTAAGACTAAATTCTATTTTGATTCACAATTTAATTCAAGGACAAATTAAATTGGAATATTATTGTTGCCATATTTTAACACCATGGTCCCTTATTGAGGATATGTTCCTTTTCTTGTACTGTGGTGATCCTGACTATAAAAAAACCCTTAGGGCATAAGTATATTTCACAATTTGTTGACCATGCAGCAAATATCCATTGGTGCAAAACATCAAATTTAGGCCAAAAGCCATTAAATCTACATATAACTACTTTGTAATAGAGATCTGAGTACAAATCATTTACCTCAGACATTGAGATTGTGAGAGCAGGAGTCTCAGATTTTTTTTCCACGATGTAGGGCCCTGGTATCTCGGACAATGTTGTTGGTTTGGTTTGTGCTTTTTCCTTTCCTTTGACTGCATCTTTAAAAGAGCATGTGCTCTTTGAGCTAGTTTTAGAGAATCCACCCCGCAAACGCAGATTGATTATGGTGATAGAGTCTGTGACAATACCATAATCCTAAAGTGTGTGGTTATCTTGAAGGTTGTGTCCTTAGATCAGATTTTGCCTACATGCTGGTATACCAAGGTGAGTCTGGATTTCATACCTTAATTCTTGGATCCTCCTCCCCTTCTAGATTCTCCAGCAAATATGCCTACCTTCCAGTGTTTTAATGAAAATTTGTATCAAGTCCACCTCAGTAGAGTCTGGGTCTGTCTAAGAAAGAGCTCGATATGTTTCCAATGTGTCTGGATCTGATGGATCCGATCATATCGGTGCTCTATCTGGTTCTTGCTTCACCAGATTTGGGCTATCTAATGGATCTATGCATATCAGTGCTATGTCTAGTTCTTGCTTCAGCATATTTGGGCTAGTGTGTCTGGCATTGCCCTTTGTCAGATACCCACCTGCGAGTTCCAAGAGGCCTCTCAAGTATGGCTCTGCCCACCCTAGTGTTATGTCTATGTGGATCTTATCAACAAAGAGATCATGTTCTCGGTTGGGCAACTGATCTAGCTCTCTATTACGTATTATATGCATGGTTTTTTTCGTATCAGAAATGGGAAGGGGCTCCGTGAGGCATGGGAGTGATAGATCTAAGTAAAAAAATGCCCAAACAGATCCCCCAGACACTCTTCTGCACTATCCAGACCATCGAAGATTATTTTCCTTGCCCTTTGTCTTAGATTCGGCGAGTCAACGGAAGACAGAGAAAAAACGTTTGCAGACTACTGGATTTGACCAGTGCAAGGGCCGATCTACCATCTGGCTTCCCATATCAAAGATCCTTTGTCTTGATCTATAAGAATCGCCTTGTTTCAAGTAGGGAGAGGTCGTCCATGGCCATTGTGGGGGTCGATCTGCCTCTGGGGTTCATACTCTGGTTCACGGTGTAGCCAGATGATTGCCTGATTTACTAAGTTGTCCTGCACATCTTTTAGTATCCTAGATACTCCATTGATGCCCAGATCAGTGGTCTGAAGAGTGGTGTCAGTGCTAAAAACATTCTCAGAGACCCTAGCCATTCTCAGATCAGTTATGAATTCAAATCCGATTTTCCAAGCCTCCACAATTTCTCTTTCAGCATAGCTCGAATTATAGCATTAAGAAAATGATTATTGGAGCTGAGGGTTGTTGTAATTCGGGTATATGAGAACAATTTCACCAATCTTAATACCACTGAGGGTTGGTATAAAGAGATCAAATGCAATATCAACGTTAAACAAGGGTGTCCCTTTTCCCTAACATTTTTGGAATTTATATCGATAAGCTAGAAGAGTGTTTGGAAGTTGTGGGATGCAACGGCCCCAAGCTCACTAGTACATTCATTACTCTTCTCCTTTATGTTGGTGATATCGTTATTCTCACCAGAAGTCATGATGTTCTTAACAAGTAACTTAAAATCATCCACGATTACTGCTCCAAAATGGGTATGAATGTTAATATTGACAAGACTAAATTCATGATAATTAAATCCAAAAAGACCAACCATGATAATTTTATCTATGATAACAATTACTTGGAGAAGGTTTATGTTGGAATTATGATACAAGTGTTGTCCTTGATGGCAACCCACTCACAGGTCAGTTCAATTTTGATGAAAGGCAACCCACAGTGTAAGAGTCCATTCAAATGTAACAGGGCATTAGTACAGAAGAACAGGAAGATGGAACTAAAGTCTACTAATCAGAATGAAGAAGTTGAAGGTAAAGAATGGTGAAAGCCAATTTAATATGCATAGCAAGTCCACTTAGTCAAAACAACATATACATAGTGGCTCATGGAACAAAAAGAGCATATACATATACACGCACTTTCACAAGAAGAAAAGTGTGTATATGTTGGAAAATCAAGGAAATTCAAGAGGAAGCAATACCAGGGGTCAATACCATGGTACTGCCCACAATATTGAGTGGAGTAACGACTATTTGATCCATCCAAGAATACCACGAGTCCTAAGTGGTTTTGGTCTAAGGTATTGAGAAAGGCCTAAAACTATATAAGGAGGAGAAGATCATAAGGCCAAGGTGTGCAAGTGAAAGGGCTTCTAAGGAATACTTATATCTGAAGTATATTTTATGTTGCAGAGGCTATGTTTGTGATTTGATCTAAAATATTTTGTGCACCGTGAATTCAATGTTGGATTGGGATCATGAGACCTGAAATGACTTATCATTGAATGATCTGATATTGGTTGGGCTAGATCTGATTATGTACACCTGTTTTATTCTTTAAATGTCATGATCTGGGTTTGTCTGAAGTTCAGAATAGCAGCAAAGTTATGAGTTAATATTTGCAGATCTATATGTTGATTCATCTCAGTAAAAGCACATGTACACGCAAGTTCTACTCTTCCAATTAGCATATACAAAATAAATTCCTATTCTTCAGATCTGACTAATCTATATTATCAGTTTTGTTGTTTTACTAATGTCTGTCAATGAAGTCTTCTTAGATCTGAATGTAAAACTGAATGCATAAGGAGTTTGATATCTAATTGATTGATTGTATAAGTGAGAAGGGTGATCTTTGCTATTGCTTGTGTAAAGCTATATAAATTGACATTTGATGTTCAGTATATTGCTGGTTGGTACAGACTTGATTCAGAAGTTTTATGTTTCAATAGTTTTGAAGGTATATGCATGCTTGATTAAAGTAAGTAACATATACACACTGGTTGGGTTCAGTAAAGTAGTGTATATGTTCCATTGCATGATTTTTGAGGTTGCAGCTGGTTCTGAATGGTATTGCAGGTTTCTGGGGTCATCACAGTGTTCTGGTGATAGTGATCTGACTGTTCAGATTAACTGATTATTGGTTGATGCAGTTTGAAATTTCTTATGGGTCCAGTATGAAAATTTGATGAAATGATGCCTTCATGTGTACTATTGTGTACCAGGAGCATCCAGTCTGAAAATTTATGAAACGTGGTCCCTGGAAGAAGAGAGAACATCGTAGCCTTATGTAGGTCGATGCCTATGTACTAGTAAACACATTGGGTAGTACAAGAGCTAGGGGGTTGCAGCTCCCTTCTAGTAGAAGCTGGAAAATGATAGAAGGTTGTAGCCTTCTGCAGGTGGGTGCCTACGTACTAGTATGAGACTACACCAATACAAGATTGTAAACAGATTTTCTTATTATTAAAAGAAGGCAAAGACGACAGTAGCAAGTGGTTTTTCCCTGCATTGTGTTTCCACCATAAATCTTGGTGTTCATGTGTGTTTCTTATGTGTGATGGTTTATTATGTTTTTACTTCACTATTTAATAAGTTATTCATGCAATGATTAAAGATCAACACATGATAAATTGACTAAATCATAAGTTTTCTGGGTATACGCTGGTTTCTCTAATCATAGTAGTGTGTACATGCTAGTTGACTTCACAGAAGTAGCATATATAAATCTATTTTGGAAATGAAAAATTATTGAACTAATATTAATGATTCACATCCCCCCTCTTAGTATTATTTCCAACAATTGGTATCAGATCAGGTCCTTCAAAATAAGCTTGGTCACTTGAAGGAAGATCTTTCAAGATGAATAATCACAAAGGCATGGGATCTATCAGACCACCAATATTCAATGGGAGCGACTTGGTATATTGGAAAATAAGAACCAAAGCCTATCTACAATCTCTTGGAGCCTATGTTTGGGAAATTGTGGAAGGAGGATATCAATTTCCAGCAGCAATTCCTACAAACTCTACACGTAATAAGTTATACGAAACCAATGCCAAAGCTATCAATATGTTATTGGGAAGTCTTCCATAATCAGAATTTGTCAAAGTCATGCAGCTAAAGATGGCCAAAGAGATATGGGACAAAATCATTTAGAGCTATGAAGGAGACTCTCAGGTAAAACGTGTTAAGCTTCAAACTCTCAGAATTCAGTATGAAACTCTTAAGATGCATAGTGAAGAGATTGTTGCTAGTTACTTTTTACGTATAGATGAGATTTTTAATTGTATGAAGAATCTGGGTGAAGAAATAAAGGAAGCTACTTTAGTTGAGAAAATCTTGAAATCTTTGTCTTCTAAATTTGAGTCAAAAGTGTCTTCCATAGAAGAAAAACAGGATCTTCAAACTATTACTGTGACTCAACTCCATGGAATCCTAACTGCCTTTGAAATGAGAAAAGGAGGTCCATCAAATATGAGAGAAGCCACTTTTAAAGTGTCAGCAAAGGGAAAAGAAAAGGAATAGCACAATGAATCAGGGCACATTTGAGAAGAAGAAGATGGAGTAAATTTTGTCAAGAAGCTTCAATGGGTTTTTGGAAGATTCAGAGGTAAGCTACCTTTCAAATGCTTTTCTTGTGGTAGAGTTGGCCATTATGTTGCCAAATGTCCTCATAAAGATAAATATGAAAAAGGAAAGGAATATGCAAAAGGAAATAGAAAACAGGTTATGAATAGAAGGAGCTACTATACGCATGAACATGGTGATGGTTTATCCAATAGTGATGAAGATGAAACTGACCAAGATTATAGACTAGTCATAGATTATGACAATGATGATTTTTTGGATGCCTTAGAAGAGGAAGACTTTCTTAAAGAAATCACTAAACTCAAAATATATTTAGAAGAAAATAATATGATCATAGATACATTGACACACCAACTCACTGAAAGAGAAAAAAACAATGAAAATCTAGAATGTGAAATTGTGGGTCTAAGAAAAGAACTTGAAAAGACAAAATTTCTTAATCTTAGATTTGCTAAAGGATCTGAAACTTTAAATGAAATCATCAAAGTTCAGCATTCTCCTCTGATAAGCACAGGTCTTGGATATACTGAAGAATCATCTCAATCACAAAAGTCATCAGCCTCCACCAGAAGCTATCTTGATGCAGAAAATACCAGTGAACAGTATGTTAATCATCAACAAAGGCCTAAAATTACTCATCAGGTAAATCATACTCAATTTACTCCAAGGATGAATATCAGTAGAAGCTTCAACTAACAAGTAAACAATGCCAAAAGATTCTACGATCGCATAAACTTCTTTAATGGGCAATGTTTTTCATGTCATAACTTTGGGCATAAGGCTGCTTAATGTGTTGCTTACAAAACCATCATTACTAGAGAAGCACGAAATCAAAGGAGTGTAACAGGAACCAAGAAAGGTTTCTATAATAACTTTTCTCCTCTTGAAAATGAAGTAGAATGCTAGTTTTGTAACAACTTTGGTCATGAAGAATCTAAATGCATGAGAAAATTTTGGCCATCACTTTAAAAGGATCAAACATCATTAAATCCAAAGATATGGAGAAAGAAGGAATCCCAATCAGAAAGATGTGGCATATCTCTGTATGCAGAAGGACAAGAAATTCAGTGGTACATCAACAACGGATGCTCCAAACACATGACAGGTGATAAAGAGAAACTTCATTCATATAATGCTTTAGAAAAGGAAAAGAATGTCTCATTTGGAAATGAAACTCCAGTTGTCATTAAAGGTAAAGGTTCTGTCTTCTTGAAAGAAAAGGTTAAATCTAGAAATTTCATGTATGTAGATGGTTTAAAGCATAACCTGTTGAGTGTCAGTAAAATGTGTTATCAAGGAAATGAAGTTGTGTTTCGATCCAACGGATGTTTGGTTCATGAGATTGATACAGGAAAGATCGTGATCATAGGTACAAGAATTCCAAACAACTTATACATACTCAAAGGAGGACAATAACAATGCTATCTAAGAAAAACATATGAAAACTAACTATGGCATAGAATATTGGGATATCTAAACTTTTCTCAAATAAGAAAAGCATGCAGGCTCAAGGCAGTTCATGATCTTCCAAATATCAGCGTCCCAAAAAATACCAATGCAAACCATGTCAAGTTGGTAAGCAAACCAGAGTTCACTTCAATGAAAAAGAAGGATCAGCAAGTAAGCCTCTTGAACTCATCCATACTGATTTATGTGGACCAACAACGAAAAAGTCACCTCGTGGGGAAGAATACTTTATTTTATTTATTGATGATTTTTCCAGGATGTGTTGGATAGGTCTACTAAAGCATAAAGATGAAGAATTTGAAAATTTTAAAGCCTTCAAAGCCTTAGTTGAAAATGAATCAGATCAAAGAATCAAATGTCTCAGATATGATCAAGCGGGAGAATTCATATCAGATGAATTCTTTGACTTTTGTGAACAACATGGAATAAAGAGGCAATTCTCCGCCTCAAGAACTCCTCAGCAAAATGGTGTGGTAGAAAGAATGAACAGAATAGTTCAACAAATGGCTCGAGCAATGCTTGATGAATCTGGAAATCCTACAACCTTCTAGGGTGAAGCTGCATTTGTTTTCATGACTATTCTCAACAAAGCGAATGTTCGGGTAAGTAGAAATCAAACTACATATGAAATTTGGTATGGTAAGCCTCCTACTATAAAACACTTTAGAGTGTTTGGAAGTAAATGTTTCATCAAAAGGACTGATAAAAAACTTGGTAAGTTTGAACCCAGAGTAGATGAAGGAATTCTTCTTGGTTATTCATCCAGAAGTAAAGGATACAAATGTTATAATAAAAGACTTCAGAAAATTGTTGAAAGCATTGATGTTGTACTTGATGAAACATGCAAAAATCCGGAAGAAATGAAACCAACCGAGGAATATGATAGTGAAGAAGATGAGGAACACTTTCCTGCATCAAATCAAAATGATATAGAAGAAGAAACCAATGAAGCACTAGAAGAAGATACAAGATACATGGAAAAGAATCCATCCAGGTATGTTTAAAAGAATCATCCAGAATCTCAAATTCTAGGAGAAAAAGGGGCTAGTGTACAGACAAGAAGAACTCTTACAGGGACCTTAAGTTATCTAGCATTACTATCCTCCACCGAACCTCAGAATGTAAATGAATCCTGCAAAGATGAATGTTGGGTCAAGGCCATGGATGAAGAATTGGACCAAATTGAAAAGAATGATACTTGGGAATTAGTTCCTAGACCTCGTGATAAAAATGTTATAGGAACAAAATGGATATTTAAGAATAAGCTGAATGAAAATGGAGAAGTTATTAGAAACAAGGAAAGACTTGTTTTTAAAGGTTATGCTCAACAAGAAGGTATAGATTTTGAAGAAACTTTTGCACCTGTTGCGAGACTTGAAGCCATAAGGATGTTTCTTGCTCTCTCTAGTTTTCGAAAATTCAAAGTATATCAAATGGATGTAAAATCAGTGTTTCTTAATGGAGATTTAGAAGAAGAAGTTTATATTGAACAACCAGAAGGATTCATTCTTGGAAATGATGCAAAACTTGTATGCAAGCTCAAAAAGGCTCTCTATGGTCTAAAACAGGCTCCAAGGGCTTGGTATTACTGCCTTGACAAATATCTACAACAACAAGGTTTCACAAAAGGTTCTGCAGATAGCAATTTATACACAAAGATTGAAAATGATAAACTGCTAATTATTGTTGTTTATGTTGATGATATCATCTTTGGTAGCAATGAAGAATCCATGAGCTAGAAATTTGCTTCAATAATTCGGCAAGAATTTGAAATTTCCTTACTTGGTGAACTTAATTATTTTCTTGGTCTACAAGTACTGCAAACAAATGATGGTATCTTTCTTTCACAAACCAAATATCTCAAGCAAATCTTGAAGAAGTACGAAATGGAAGGTTCTAAACCAGTATTTACTCCAATGACAATAGGATGTAGTCTCAGTTCTAATGATGAATCACTAGAAGAAAACCAACCAACTTACAAATATATGATTGGAAGTTTTCCTTATCTAACAGGTACCAGACTTGATATCATGCATGCAGTAGGAATTATTGCAAGGTTCCAAGCAAATCCAAAGGAATCACATCTCTAGGAAGTCAAAATAATTTTCAAATATATTCAAGGAACTTAGGACTTTGTACTATGGTATCCTAAAGATACAGACCTTACTCTTCATGGATATATAGATGCAGATTGGGCAAGAAATGTTGATGTTCGAAAGAGCACTAGTGGAGGTGCATTCTATATGGCTTCTTAGTTAGTGGCATGGTTCAATAAGAAACAAAGTTTGATTTCCTTATCTACAGCTGAAGAAGAATACGTGGTTGTTGCATCTTGTTGTACACAACTACTTTGGATGATGCAAACATTGCAAGACATTCAGATCACATGTACTCCACCCATCTCCATTCGCCATAAGTATTTCAAAAAATCCTGTCATGCACTCCAAGACCAAGCACATGCCCATTAAGTACCATTTTCTATGAGAACAAGTGCTTGAACAAAAGGTTAAATTGGATTATGTTCCCTCCAAAGAACATGTTGTTGATATATTCACTAAACCGCTTCCCAGATAAACATTTGAATATCTCATACAAAAGTTGGGAGTAGTTGTTGCATCATCCTACTATTAAATCCAGATTTTAGAGGAAGGTTATTACACGTGGGTTTCATGAAGTATAGTCACGTACACACATGGGTTTCTATGGCTGAAGGAGCATATATGTTTTTCTGATAGAAAAATAGTGGGTCAGACTCTGATATGGGTGCTTTGTCTGATATTGATTATTACAGTTTGACGACATGATTTGTTCATTCTTTTTTATCTGACTCGCAAAGATTCCTTAATGAATTACTTGTTGACAATGCACAAGTGGTAGCACCGGTTTAGGGGGAGCATTAGCGTTCACACACATTCAGCATTGTTGGCATCATGGTTGTTGAGTTCAGCTATGGCTTCAGATACTTATAACATTTGTTGCATAAGTCATGTAAATATCTAGGGTGTGATATGACTTCTTCTTTCATGCTCTATATTTGAATGAGTCCTATTGGACATATGATGTACTTTGTGTTACGCAGTAATTTGTCACCGTTGGTCACCGTCCTTGTTACCCCCACTGTCACACATTGGAGGACACATTTACGGACCTGTGACCAGTGACACAACTTGAAAACACTTGCATTGAGGTCTCCTAAGTATGAACTTCAATATCCCTGAAGACACCCTTTGAAGATTAACTTTGGAAAATGCCCTTTTTTCATTAGCGCGGGTCCACAGTGTCTAACCCGCGCCAATGGTTCAGTTCCTACAAAGAGGGCGCGCCCACAGACGCGATGTCACAGAACAAAGCTCGCGCCACACAAAATCAGTCATGATTTTTGGCCAACGCACACTGAAGTGTTTTTTCCTCCATTACTCATGCAGTTCCCTGAGGAAAAATCCCATGGATACGATCGAGTGTCGTCTTTTTCATCCATGACAACTCAGTCCAAAGGCTATTCTGGGACAATGCCAAATCTTCGGTAGGTGTCCGGATACGATGAATACTTCCACCTCTTCCATCCATAAATGCCTGTCACCTCACATTGAACAGGCTAGTGCTTATGATAGTGTCAGAGTGTTGAAGTTTTGAGTAAGCTAAGATTATGCTAAATTGATAGTGAGAGCTGAAAGAGAGGTTATGCTGCCGGATTGTTGAGAGAGGAAGTGACTTTGCAAGACATGTTGGACTTCTGACCCAGTTGGAGAAGATTTGCAGCGTCAAGCCTTAATTGGTTGTAATTCTTCTCTTTTTTCTATTGAATAATGAGCGACTGTTATTATGGTTCCACTCACATGTTCTTCTGGTAATATTTGAGTTATATCCTGCTTGACTGATATATAATT
>APFE031386732.1:35685-53393 GCA_000404065.3 Pinus taeda
GACTGTACCTGTAGTACCTTGAGGGCCATTGTCATTATTGGTGGTACCTCTCGCGTCTTTTAACAGTTTTCATTATTGACTGGTAATCAGACGATGTCCAAGCATGTTCGACTTCAGCTTACATGTTCACATGCTTGGACTTGTACTTGTGTTCGGGTCGAGGTGGAGCACAAGACCCTGGATTGTGTCTGTTGTAATCCAGGCGTGATTTTGATACATGACTTTTTCACTGGATGGCTGCGACCATACCTGAGTCTATTTATCGATCCCAACTAGATGGCTGCGTCCATACTATGGATCTTGATTATTATGTACTCTGTCAATGGATGGCTGCGCCCATACCACATATATCATGTATTTGAACTATCATACTATATCTCTCCATGCAGATTCTCGACGGCAGTTGGATATGATCTTGTAAAGCACTTCACCTCTCTCTCTCTCGAGGCTCATGCTTTAGGGGGCATCTGTTACACAGTAATTTGTCACCATTGGTCACCGTCCTTGTTACCCCCGATGTCACACATTGGAGGACACATTTACGGACCTGTGACCAGTGACACAACTTGAAAACACTTGCATTGAGGTCTCCTAAGTATGAACTTCAATATCCCTGAAGACACCCTTTGAAGATTAACTTTGGAAAATGCCCTTTTTTCATTAGCGCGGGTCCACAGTGTCTAACCCGTGCCAATGGCTCAGTTCCTACAAAGAGGGCGCGCCCATAGACGCGCTGTCATAGAACAAAGCTCGCGCCACACAAAATCAGTCATGATTTTTGGCCAACACACACTGAAGTGTTTTTTCCTCCATTACTCATGCAGTTCCCTGAGGAAAAATCCCATGGATACGATCGAGTGTCATCTTTTTCATCCATGACAACTCAGTCCAAAGGCTATTCTGGGACAATGCCAAATCTTCGGTAAGTGTCCGGATACAATGAATACTTCCACCTCTTCCATCCATAAATGCCTGTCACCTCACATTGAACAGGCTAGTGTTAATGATAGTGTCAGAGTGTTGAAGTTTTGAGTAAGCTAATATTATGCTAAATTGATAGTGAGAGATGAAAGAGAGGTTATGCTGCTGGATTGTTGAGAGAGGAAGTGACTTTGCAAGACATGTTGGACTGCTGACCCAGTTGGAGAAGATTTGCAGTGTCAAGCCTTAATTGGTTGTAATTCTTCTCTTTTTTCTATTGAATAATGAGCGACTGTTATTATGGTTCCACTCACATGTTCTTTTGGTAATATTTGAGTTATATCCTGCTTGACTGATATATAATTGTATGATATTGGATTTTATGCTTGTTTTGGGTTGTTCTTCATTTGTGCAGGTGTCCATGCGTGGATCGCAAGGATAGTGACTGGCCAAAGCTAAAGGGCAGGAGTGACACTTCTCCCACAGCAAATAGCGTTGGATCCCAGGTTGGTCTTTCTGATCGACTCTTAAATTGTGCAATTAGGAACTTGCATGCAGCGTGTATGATTGTTGCTAGACCCCTGTGGGGCTAGTGGGATCGCCTCTGTCCGCAGAGGGGATTTACCTCCACAACACTTTGTATCCCCACTTTGCATGGGATGGATGATGTAATAATTGTTGTATTTTTGTCATGTATAAACAATTAGTATATCCCCACTTGGTTGGGTGGATGAGTCAAATATGGTGTATCCCCACTTCGTTAGGTTATTGATGTATGTATGCATCATTGGTCATAGGGAGGTCATACTCACTTAGGTGAGTTATAGAGTCATGTTATTCTTTTGAAACATATCTCTGCAGACTCGGCATGTACTCAGGGGGAGCATGGACAACATAATGTATATCAAAGGGGGAGAATAGCTTGGTCCTCCCTTTGCCCTTGATGTCAAAGGGGGAGAGTATTTTGGTGTTTCTTGTTATGTCTAACAGTTTCTACAGCTTGCAGTAATCAACGCCGACATGGTTTCCATCAAGTCCAAAGGGGGAGATTGTTGGCATTATGATACAGGTGTTTTCCTTGATGGAAACTCACTCATAGGTCAGTTCAATTTTGATGAAAGACAACCCACAGTGTAATAGGTCCATTCATATTTAACAGAGCATTGGTACAGAAGAACAGGAAGATGGAACTAGAGTCTACTAATTATAATGAAGAAGTTGAAGGCAAAGAATGGTGAAAAGTAGTTTAAGATGTATACGTAGGTTCACTTAGTCAAAAAAATGTATACACATTGGCTCACAGAACAAAAAGAGCGTATATGTATATGCGCACTTTCACAAGAAGAAAAGTGTGTATATGTTGTAAAATCAAGGAAATTCAAGAGGAAACAATACCAGGGGTCAATACCATGGAATTAGCCCACAATATTGAGCGAAGTAACGTCTATTTGATTCCATCCAAGAATAACACGGATCCTAAGTGGGTTTGGTCCGAGGTATTGAGAAAGGCCTAAAACTATATAAGGAGGAGAAGATCATAAGACTAGGGTGTGCAAGTGAAAGGGTTTCTAAAGAATACTTCTATCTAAAGTATATTTTATGTTACAGGGGCTATGTTTGTGATTTGATCTGAAATATTTTGTGCGCCTTGAATTTAATGTTGGATCAGGATCATGAGATGATCCAAGTTGACTCACTCCCAGATTTAACCAAGATCTTTTACTTTCGTGATGTGATTAGAATCGCATTTAAAATAGCATAATTGAACATATATGCATGTTGTAAAGAAGAAGGAACATGACAATCATCAGCAACATAAAACTCAAGACGTTGATAACAGAGTTCTCCAGGAGGGACTACGTCTCTGGGCCCCGGTGTCGAGATGGTGTAGGCCGCTGCATTAAGTGTTGTCAATAGTGATGATGTACATAGGTGGTGATGTCGCTATCATACAAGGAAAATGCCCTCACACAAGAATGGCTCCAAGAGATGTTCCACTACAAGAACTCTCATTCAAAAAGGACTCCTATTAGTATCACCTAAACTCATGCATGATGGTAATGAGCATCCCGCCAACATGGCATGAAAAGAATCTCAATGCAAACATACATGGCGACACATGAGTATCCCATCAACATATCGACAAAGGGATCTCAAATAAAACATGATGAATCATGACAAAAAGTACATCTCACAGATGATTCTGCATCACATAAATCAGGAATCATGAAAACAAGTAAGAAAACAAGATCTCACATCAAACATCAAACATCAAACAGGGATCTATGCAACACAATGCATCTCATAGCAAAAAGAAGCACATGAACACACTACATATACCTCACATCCTGGGGCTTCTAAAGAAAAGGATGTCACACTATTGAAGCTTGTCATACCATCAACCTCGTGGCGTCGAATCTCATGGAATCACTGCTCGCACATGAATACTAACACCTACACTCCACTTTGAAAAGTGGCCGAAAAATCAAATGAGCAAATGGAAAATCATTTCAAGAGGGTGAAATTTTTGCAGTGTCCAAATTGGACAAATTTTATGTCGATCTTACACCTCTCAGCAACACGAACCTGATGGCGCATTCAATTTCCTGATCTGAGCAATAGATTTTCAGATGACCCAAAGGAGGGAATCTGTTGAAAAGTGTGCAACAAGAAATGCTTGTTGAGAATGCAACAAGATGATGGAGCTTAGTGGAAAGGAGTCACCTTCACTAAGTGGTCCCGCAGGCAAGTTTTGGCACAAAGTCTATTTTTAGACATATGGATCATGGTCTATGAGTTGCAAGATGTTCTTTATGGATGATTGGTCATGTTGGGAAAAATAGATGGACTTCCATTTTTTGGATCACAACGGTGTGATCAGATTTTAGATTGTCAGGTAAAAATAGAAACAGTCAAATATTATTAGCCCTTAGTAATATTTCGACTCTAAACTTTATCTTATTCTCTTGGAGCACTTCAGTTGGAGTTACAGATGTGGCACATGCAGCTGCTTGAAGGAATCACGTGGTTACCTATGGGTTGACTGAGCTATTGCATGAAGGACTTCAGTTAGAACTCAAGTGGTTGAGTTCTATGGGGTTAGATGAGAAGTTAATGGAGTTGTGTTCAGTTTGACTTAATTGAACTAGTTGTATTTAGTCTAACTGGACAATAGAATAAGTGATGAGTTGTGTGAATTATTTATTAATTAATTCACTAATTATTAACTCATAATGCAACTGAAGAATACATCAGTTAAATCAGTGCATGGACAGTTCAGTGGAGACAAGTGTTAGAGGTAAGTGAAAGGGTGAGTTGTGACTGTCAGTTGTGCATGAGATCTTGCACAATCAATGGATTGAGTATGCCCATGAGAATTGCGCAGTAGATTCCCAGTGATATAGCTTGTGCTCACGTGATTTCCAGTGTGAGTGATTTTCCAAGGTAAATAGAACTTGGAACGAGTTTGGATTCATTCATTCTCATGCAGGTATTGTGAGTGGAGGCAGGCAAGCAGCGAAGGAGATTTGGAGATCAGATCTGAGTAACAGGTGGAGATAGTGTTGGATACTTGTGAAGAGTATTGTACTATGTATTGTTACATGTTCTCAATCAATATAATATATATATAGTTGGGGGTTTTCAGCTTTATGCTTTCTCGGGAAAACACTATGTTGATATGTGTGATTGATGCTTCTATGTGCACATGTTATTGTTTCTGCTTCTGTAAATTGATGATTAAATGTAGAGGAGGTTATGTATTATGCATTTATTCTGCGATAGTCTATAATTGGGATAATCTCTGTGAATATGTGCCATATTATTCAAATTTTCTACAGAATCTTTGAGGAATCTAAGGGTAATCTAAAAGATTCCTTAAGCCCCATATTTTCATTTTCTCAAAATTCAGAAATTTGACAGTCGATTTTGCACTATTCGATGTGACAAATCTAATGGTGCATTCAAATTTTCCATTTTCTCATTTCATTTTTTAGCCACTTTTCAAAGTGGAGTTCAGGTGTCAGTATTGATGTGCTAGTAGTCATTCCATGAGCTTCAACGCCGCAAGCTTGATGGTACAGCAAGCTTCAGCAGTTTGACATCCTTTTCTTCAGATGGCCCCAAGATGTGAGGTATATGCAGTGCGTTCATGTACTTCGTTTTGCTATGAGATGCATTGTGTTGCATATATCCTTGTTTGATGTTTGATGTGGGATCTTGTTTTCTTACTTGTTTTCATGATTCCTGCTTGATGTGATGCGGAATCATCTGTGAGATGTACTTGTTGTCATGATTCATCATGTTTTATTTGAGATCCCTTTGTCGTTATGTTGATGGGATACTCATGTGTCGCCACGTGTGTTTGCATTGAGATCCCTTTTATGCCATGTTGGTGGGATGTCGTACTGATAGGAGTCCTTTTTGAATGAGAGTTCCTGCAGCGGAACATCTCTCGGAGCCACTCCTGCGTGCAGGCATTTTCCCTGTATGATAGTGACGTCACCACCTATGTACATCATCACTATTGACATCACTTAATGCAGTGGCCTACACCATCTTGAAACTGGGGCCCGGAGACATAGTCCCTCCTAGACGAACTCCGTTATAAACGTCTTGAGTTTTATGTTGTTGATGATTGTCATGTTCCTTCTTCTTTACAATATGCATATATGTTCAATTATGTTATTTTAAATGAAATTCTAATCACATCACAAAAGTAAAAGATCTTCGTTAAATCCTGGAGTGAGTCAACTCGGATCAAGTTTGGTATCGGAGCTATCTTTGCGTGGATGTGAATTGCAAGCATGAACAATGGAACATGCAGTGACTGTGGATGAAAAAGCGATGTACGAGACCATGCTCAAAATTTCCAAGAGGGTGGAAATAATGTATGAAACTCTACAAAAAGAGATAGAGGGAAAGAAGAAATTGCAGCTTCAGTTGCAGGCCACAAAAGAAGCCCTGGAAAAACTGAAGCATAGCAACCAAAGTCTTCAAACAAATAACGCTAAATTGAAGATGCTTCTACATGAAGAGAAAGAGGAGAAACATAGTTTTCTACGACAGCTGCAAGTTAAGGACAAGGCCTTGGAAAAGCTGCATTGTGACCCATGTGAGGTAAAAAGTAATTCTCCATCTTCATGTATGTTTCCTGATGATGATTTCGTTGTTTTTGAAAATCATACCATGGGAATTGGCTCCAAACATTTGAAGAAAATGGGGTATGAAGGAAAAGGCTTGGGAATTAATGGCCAAGGAATTGTCAACCCCATCAAAGTGGAGGAATTACCCCATCAAATAGGACTTGTGTATGTCAAGAAAGAAGTTGGAGAATCCGCCAAGATAGACAACGAACCACCAACAATAGATGATGAGAGGCCCTCATCAATTCTTTCCAAAACAATAGAGGGGGTAAAAGATGTTGATTTCCTTTTGGTTTCATCTTCACATAGAATGATTTAGATTGGAGATTTGGAGATCCCAATTACAAGAACAAACATGAGGCTCCTTACTAAGATGAGGCACGAGGAGGAAAGAAAACTTGGTGTTAATAACCAAGGCATAACTCAACCATTGGAGGTTGTGTAGAGACCTCAATTTGCAAGCTTGGGGTACACCGAAGGAGAAGGCTCGAAGGTGTCAGATTCTTCCAAGACATTGTCAAAATCGTCGAGGAAAGAGAATGATGGGAACACATCCCCGTCATCCCATGGCAGTGCCCATTGCAGGGATAGAGTTGAGGCAAGCTCTCATTGCCATACTTACACCAAAGACAGCAAGGAAAGGAATAACCACTCTCATATTCGAATGCTTATTTTGGCTATAATTATGTTGTTAAAGATGAACGTAAATCATGGAATCGAAAAACATGTACCTTTTGTGGATTACATAACCATACATTTTCTAAGTGTTGGGAAAGAATGGTAGCACACAAAACAATGAGGCATGAAAGACCCTCTCAATAGCAGGTAAAGAAAAATGTTAAGAAGATCTGGAGGAAGAAGACCTGTTGCAATCATTGCGACAGAAGTGGCCATCAAAGAGCCACTTGTTGGAGGCTCCATCTAGAGCAACACCTTAAAGGACAAAGTGTCGATGCATGAACCAGATGAAACGTTTGTTCAACAAGAAGAACCACCACAAGGAGGCGACACATTCATGGTGATAAGTGAAAAATGATTTCTAGATATGTTAGCTTGTCATGGTTGTGCTTTTTTAAATCATTTGTTTCATTTCAAAATGTAAAAGTGATGACATGTTTTCCATCACTTGTTAGGCAACAATGATGTCTGGTCTTATTTTGTGTTGCATGATAAACTGTGAAAGTGACGTTGTGTTTCCATCACTTGTTGAAGCAAAAATAGTGTTTCGCCTTATCTTTGTAAATCATGTGTTGTCGTGATGATGTTTTTTTCCATCACTTGTTGAAGCAAAAATGATATATTGGCCTTGTCTTTGTAGCTGGGGTATTGTTTCCATTTTGATGTAAACTTGACCGTCGAGTATGTGTTATAAACTCGTGGCAAGTATGGGATGCTTGCGTCATTAGTTTTTCATGTAAGTCAAGCATGTAATTTGCAAAACAATGTACTACAGGTCGCAGAGGTTGCAGGTGGCGGCTCATCGCTTAAGGTTCCAAAGAAAAAAGGTGAAGGAGATGGAAGAGAGACCTTTTCAGGACACTTGTGATGTAGACAAGGTACATAGAAGTTGCAGATTATTTTTCATGCTTTTGGAGGACCAAAAGATCCTCAGTGGGGAGGATTGATCCAAGTGGCTCCAAAGACACACACAAGACAAAGAGGGCTTATGAAATCTTGAAACTAAAAGTGATCAGAATGCTTTTGAACTAGGAGCAGAGCGTATATCTTGTCATCATGATTACAGCAGTGTGAACAGTTCGTCAATCCGAGCTCGTATGAGGGAGAACGAGCCAGTCAAATTTTTGGTCAAAGTTGGACTATGGGCCAGGTTTAAGTGTCCTACAATTTGACCAACCCGAGGGCATGAAACCTAGCTCTCGAAAGCGGGTGAATTTGTTAGATCATTAATTTGTCTAATATCCCCCATATTAGACAAAATTGGAAAAATGTGGTTGTATTCTATAGAAAAACAAGATAAATATATATATATATTATATATAGTATATATATATATATATATATATATATATATATATATATTATATAATATATATATATATATATATAATATAGGTGGCGGGCCATGACCCCCGCCACTCCACTAGGACCCAAATATAAATTAAAAAATTAATTTTTATTTAAATTGGGCCGACAGATGTGACCCCCCACTGCCCCACCTCAACTAAAAATTAATATTAAAAGTTGGTTCGACGGCCATGACCCCGCCAACCTCCAACTGCTCCAAACCTCACATACTATATTATATATATATATATATATATATATATATAGTACCATATATTTGGGTGGTGGGTAGGCCACCTCCGGTGGAGCCAGCCCACGCCCCACCCATTAAAAGCAATAGTGACCATGTGTTACGGAGGCCGGCAGGTATCGAACCCGCACCGGCCACATGGACTAGCCCGCCACCATGCGGCGGCCCCATTCAACCAACCACACATCACATTAAACAACAACGCACCATTAATACAAACCAAACATTAATACGACCATAAAAATGTGTGCTCATTTGTAACTTAATACAACATGCTAAAACAATAAAATATTACACACCATGTTTGGAAGGGAAGGGGATTTGAACCTCGGACCCCGTGATCCCCATTGCTAAGTTTTGACCAACAAACCAAACGATTTTGTTGTTTACTCTGCCACCAGTTTAATATATAAACCCGAATTTTATTTGCACAGGCAGGATGGAGGAGTCAAGAACGTGCACGTGGATTGAGGCATGATTTTTTAATTAATTAATTTTGCAAGCAGAACCATGATCCAAAGAAGAGGTAGGCAGAACCATGATTGGGTGAAATTTTCAGGAGGGTAAAATTTTTACAATGTCCAAATTGGACAAATTTTATGTCGATCTTACACCTCTCGGTGACACGAACCTGATGGCGTAGTTAGTTTCCTGATTTGAGTAGCAGATTTTCAGATGACCTAGAGAAGGGAATCTTTGAGGAATCTAAGGGGAATCAAAAATATTCCTTAAGCCCCATATTTTCATTTTCTCATAATTCATAAATTTGACAGTCGATTTTTCACTATTTGACGCCACAAATTTGATGATGCATTCAGATTTTCCATTTTCTCATTTCATTTTTCGGCCACTTTTCAAAGTGGAGTGCAGTGTTAGTATTCATGTGCGAGCAGTCATTCCATGGGATTCGACGCCATGAGGTTGATGGTACGGAAAGCTTCAGCAGTTTGACATCCTTTTCTTCATATGGCCCAAGGATGTGAGGTATATGCATTGTGTTCATGTACTTGTTTTCGCTATCAGATGCATTGTGTTGCATAGATCCTTGTTTGATGTTTGATATGGGATCTTGTTTTCTTACTTGTTTTCATGATTCTTGCTGGATGTGATGCAGAATCATCTATGAAATGTACTTGTTGTCATGATTCATCGTGTTTTATTTGAGATCCCTTTATTATTATGTTGATGGGATACTCATGTGTCTCCATGTATGTTTGCATTGAGATCCCTTTTATGCCATGTTGGTAGGATTCTCATTATCATCATGCATGATTTTAGGTCATACTGATAGGAGTCCTTTTTGAATGAGAGTTCTTGCAGTGGAACATATCTTGGAGTCACTCCTGCATGAGGGAATTTTCCTTGTATGATAGCGACGTCACCACCTATGTACATCATCACTATTGACAGCACTTAATGCAGTGGCCTATACCATCTTGACACTGGGGCCTGAAGATGTAGTCCCTCCTGGACGAACTCTGTTATAAACGTCTTGAGTTTTATGTTGATGATGATTGTCATGTTCCTTCTTCTTTACAACTTGAATATATGTTCAATTATGCTATTTTAAATGAAATTCTAATCACATCATGAAAGTAAAAGATATTGGTTAAATCCGAGAGTGATTCAAATCAGATCACGAGACATGAAATGACTTATCATTGAATGATCTGATATTGGTTGGGCTAGATCTGAGTATGCACACCTATTTTATTCTTTAAATGTCATGATTTGGGTTTGTCTGAAGTCTGAAATAGCAGCGAAGTTATGAGTTAATATTTGCAAATCTATACGTTGGCTCGTCTCGGTAAAAGCGTGTGTACATACAGGTTCTACTCTTCCAAGTAGTGTATACAAAAGAAAAGCCTATACTTCAGATCTGACTGATCTATCTAATCAGTTATATTATTTTACTAATGTCTGTAAATGAAGTCTTCTTAGATATGAATGTAAAACTGAATGCATAAGGAGTTTAGTATCTGATTGATTGATTGTATAAGTGAGAAGGGTGATCTCTGCTACCGCCTGTGTAAAGCTCAGTAAATTGACAGTTGATGTTCTATATATTGTTGGTCGGTATAGACTTGATTCAAAAGTTTTATGTTTCAGTAGTTTTGAAGGTATACGCAGGTTTGATTAAAGGAAGTAGCATATACATGCAGGTTGGGTTCAATAAAGTAGTGTATATGTTATGATGCATGATTTTTAAGGTTACAGTTGGTTCTGAATGATAATGCAAGTTTATGGGTTCAACATAGTGTTCTGGTGACAGTGATCTAATTATTTAGATTAACTGATTATTGGTTGATGCAGTTTGAAAGCTCTGATGGATCTAGTATGAAAATTTGATGAAAGGAGGCCTTCATGTGTATTATTGTGTACCAGGAGAATCCAATCTAAAAATTTATGAAACATGGTCCCCGAAAGAAGAGAGAAGGTTGTAGCCTTTTGTAGGCTGGTGCCTATGTACTAGTAATGATCCAAATGGATCCTAGAAAACCCTCTAAGTCTTCTAAAGATCAAAACTATCGCATGAGAAGAACTTTTAGAAAAGTCGGATAACACTATCGTGAGGCAAAAATATAAAGAAAACAGTGAAATGAAGCCTATCGGAGGTCAACGGAGCAATGCATAGGAGCCGTCGGATCTGGCCGATCAACGGTCCAAATCCGATTAGCACATCACAATTGGCGGCGACAGGCAGAGGCTATCGGGGGCAACCATATAACAGTTGCGATCACGATTAGCACGGGTCAATGAGGACTGTCAATCAAGTGCACAGATCAATGGGCCAGGTTAATGCGCGATATCGCAATCGGCAAATAATGAGGAACACTTACCAAACAGCCTGGGGCTTATGCAATATGTGATTGCAACAAGTTGCATCGCAATATCACGTCGAAGCAGTACAACGGAGCAAGGCTACATATATATGAGCGATGCGATGAAACCAAACCCGAAAGGGTTTGAAAATGCCAATATATAATATTTCAAGTCCGTCTAAAGCCATTTTACGGGGTTTTTCAATGTTTTCATGTATTTTAAAATAAAAAGGGAAATCACGAAACAAGCGGGATTTCGAGCGGGTCGTAGGCGGTAATTGGTTTTGGCCAGGCTCTGCCTAAGCCCATACACTGGCTGCCACGTGTCCAGGCCCTGGAGAGAGAACACCACATTTTTTGAGAGGCTAACCCCCATACAAATGATTTGCCCGAAATGAACCTCATCCATTGGATCAAGATCTCTCAGATCAACGGTGGAGATGCGATAAGCGATATAAAGGCGGACCCGATAGGATTTATAAGGTAGAATCTATAATAATTCAAATCCGATAAGCAGCAGTTTGGTGGATTTTCACAATTTTTAGTGTGTTTCTTTGTGTAAACAGAGAACGTTGTTTCTTGGAATTTCAAAGCCCCAATGACCCATTCCATTACAGAATAGGTGGCCACCATCCCTTAAGGAATTCAACAATGATTGCTAATGCTTTGAAGGGATAGAGGCCAGGAAGCGAGAGAGCCGAGAAGGAGAAACTAACAGAGAGCGTTGATTGGTTTTAAAGCGACAGACTGACAGAAATAGGGACAAGCAATGATAAGACAGAGAGAAAACAGAGACAGAGAGTCAGTGAGGAGAGTCTATGTACTTAGAAAGACTTGGGGGATCCAAGTGAAGCCTTGTTGTTTTGTATATGTTGTGTGAGACCCAAATTGAGCTCACTTTTGTAAAAATTCTGCTTCTGAAGACATAATAGAGAGGTCACCACTGAAAGAAGGGACCAGGAGACATAGCCCAGGAGTGTTGGGTGAACTCCTTATTAAACTTGTTGTGTTTATGTGTGTTTTTCTATTATGTTCTTTAACTTCTTCAGTGTCTATGTATTTCGCAATCTTATTGATCCATTGCACAAAGTAGCATAGGCAAATCCATGAACATAATTCTGTAATACCTTAATAATTGTTTAAGATCTCATTATCAGATCAAGTGGTATCAGAGCTTTAGGTTTGCTAAGATTAGACAAGCTTGTGTTGGATTGTTGAATACTAACTAGGTCAAAGCTCAAACTAGGAGAAGGAGAATTGGTTGAGGCTAACCCAGAAATTGAAAGAGTATATCCTCAGAGGAAAATGGTGGAAGAGATTCCCTTGGAATTAGACTCTCAGTTCATGGACAGTTTCATGACCATGAGAGCCATGGTAGAAGAGATGTATCGAGAATTTGAGAAAGGCCGAGGTGAAAGTACTTCAACCTCCAAACAAGACAAGGGAATAGAGGAACCTCTTTTAGATGGTCATTCGAAAGGCAAAGGGAAAAGGGAAGAGCCTCCTCCATCAACACCTCCTTCTAGCCCTGAAAATAAAAAGAAGAAAGCATATTTGATTAAATTAGATGTAAAATTTGATTTGCCAATCTATGAAGGAGAATTGAATGCATAAAAGCTAGATAACTGGATTAGACAGATTGATGTATATTGTAGGGTGGAGAACATTGATTTAGAAAGGAGAAAGATTCAGCTGGCCAGTCTTCGCCTTGGAGGAACTGCCCTAGTGTGGTGGGAAGGCAGGACACAAGCTGATTTGAAGAAGCATGGTAAAATTCTTTCTACCTGGAGTGAATTTGTTTCTGCCATTTAAAAACAGTTCTATCCACTAGCTTATATGCAGCAAGCAATGATGAGTTGGAAAACTCTTCACCAATTAAAGGGGCAAAGTGTACAAAGCTATACCCAGGAATTTAGAAAAATAGCTTTAATTCTAGGCATTTCTCTAGACTCACAAAAAGCTGATTTAGAAAAAGTTGTTTCAGAATATGATATCCTATTTCAAGAACCTAAAGGTCTGCCACCCAAAAGGGAAATTGTACATGGTATTCATTTGCAACAAGATGCTCCATTGCCTAATATTGGAATGTACAGGTTATCTGCTTTAGAGAATGCAGAGATCAAGAAGCAGGTACAGGAGCTACTCAAGAAAGGGTTCGTAAGACCAAGCACATCACCATGCGGATCTCCAATCATGTTGGTGAGGAAGAAAGATGGTTCGTGGAGGATGTGCATTGATTACAGAGCACTGAATAAAATAATGATCAAGAATTTTATCCCCTTTCTCGCATTGATGATCTATTGGATCAGCTAAAAGAAGCAGTTTACTTTTCCAAATTAGACTTGCATAGTGGCTATCATCTGGTCAGAGTAGAAAAACAAGATGCATGGAAGACTGCTTTCAAAACAAATCAAAGGTTGTATGAATGGTTGGTTATGCCTTTTAGCTTAACTAATGCTCCTGCCACTTTCATGAGAGTTATGAATGATGTACTCAGGCTTTTTATTGATGATTTTGTAATTGTATATTTAGATAACATTCTTTTTTTCAATCAAACATGGGAAGAACATTTGAAGCATGTAAAGCAAACTCTAGATGTTTTGAAAAAAGAAAATCTCTATGTGAAGTTATCTAAATGTGAATTTGGAAAAACATCTTTGAATTATTTGGCTCATATTGTAGGGGGTGGTGAATTGAAGATATATCCCTCTAAGGTTGAAGTCATTGTGAACTAGCCTAAACCCAAATCTGCTACAGAAGTTAGGAGCATGCTAGGAGTAGCAAAATATTGGAGAAATTTTATTGCTAACTTTTCATTGATTGCAGCTCCCTCACATGCTTTAACAGGATTGAACAAGGTGTTTCAGTCGGGAAGCAAACAACAAAAATCCTTCGACACCTTGAAAGAAAAAATTAGTACAGCACTAGTACTAGCATTGCCAGATCTTCAAAGACCATTTGAGATCAAAACAGATGCCAGTGACTATGCCATGGGAGCAGTGTTGATGCAACACGGTAAAGCCATATGTTATCATTCTGAGACATTTCATTAAAGAATTGTATGCATTAGTGCAGAGTGTGAAAAAGTGGAAACATTACCTATTAGGCAAGGAAACAATTATACATACAGATCATCAACCACTTCAATATTTGCACTCACAAACTAAATTGCAGCAATCAAGACACTATAGGTTGATGGTTTTTCTACAACAGTTTCATCTAGTCATTAGGTATAAGAAGGGCATACACAATAAAGTTGCAGATATGTTGTCCAGACCAATCATAAATGCATCTACTATACTTAAGCATAACTCAGTAATGCATGAAAGCTACATTGAACAATATTCTCAAGATGTAGTTTTTAAAGATGTATATGAAACATTAAGTCATGGCAAACAAGTAGAAGAATTGGATTATCATGTTAAGGAACAACTCTTGTATCATTTGGGAAAGTTATGCATTCCTCAAACTGAAAGAGTTAACATAATCTAAGAAGCACATACTTCTCTAATATCAAGTCATTTTGGTGTAAGTAAATTAGTTGCACAACTGCAAAGATTCTGTTATTGGCCAAGAATGCATGAAACAGTTTCTAGATATATTAAAGGGTGTACCATGTGTGCTAAAAGCAAGCCCAGCAATAGAAAACTAGGCTTGTACACTCCACTTCTAGTTCCTTCTCATCCTTGGGAAAGTGTTTCCATGGACTTTGTTGGGGGATGGCCAAAATCTAGAAAAGGTCATGGTTATTTATATGTTATTGTGGACAGGTTCAGCAAAATGTGTATTCTAATACCTTGTAACAAGCAGATTACAGCTGAACAAACAGCAAAGTTGTTCTTTCATCATGTCTGGGTTCATTTTTGGGTCACCCACTTCCATTGTATATGACCGATATTCTCGATTTGTTGGGAAGTTTTGGTTAAGTTTGTGGGAATTGATGGACACCAGTCTGAAGAAGAGCATAGCGTTTCATCCACAAACCAATGGCCAAACAGAGGTGGTCAATAGGACAGTGATCCAGTTGCTCAGAGGCTATTGCAGCAAGCATCTCAAGCTTTGGGATGAACATTTGTGTTATGTGCAACATGCTTACAACCGTGCTAAGCACTCTTCTACACAGAGATCTCCTTTTGAGACTTGTTTTGGTTTTACACTAGTGTATCCATTGGATTTTGTCTTTAGTAAAGACATAGTAGTTGATGGACACAGTGATGTGGACAAGGCAACCAATTTCATTGAACAGATCCAAGAAATTCACCAGGCAGTGCAGGAACAACTAGAAAGAAGCCAGGCCAACTACAAGGCAAGGCATGATAAGCATCGAATTGAGCATATATTCCAAGTTGGTGAATAAGTCTGGCTGTACATCAGCAAAGACAGAATGTAAGGTGAAGGTAAGAAGCTGAAGCCAATAAGGTATGGGCCTTTCAAGATACTTGAGAAAATAGCTGAGAACGTTTTTCACCCTGATTTTCCAGCTTACATGCACATCTATTCAGTAGTTAATTCAGAGAACTTGAGAATGTTTGAACCTTCATTGATTGAAGATCCCGAAGAGAAAAGTCAGTTGCCTTTTATTGATGATCTGTTGCCTGAATATCTCAATGAATTGCAGGAAGATACAGTTCTGGACATGAAGGTGAGAACTACGCGCAGAGGGGATGTTGAGTACCTCAGAATCAGACTCAAGGGTTCAAAACCAAGCAGTGGAAGATGGATAGAGATTGGACAAGTGAGGAATTTGTATCCTCACTTGATTGATGCTTAAAAACCAACTTTTGGTGGTCCAAAAGCTTTTTCAGTGGGAAGGCATAATCCAAAAGGATCCTAGAAAACCCTCTAAGTCTTCTAAAGATCAAAACTATCGCATGAGAAGAAATTTTAGGAAAGTAATATAACACTATCGGGAGGAAAAAAACATAAAGAAAACAGTGAAATGAAGCCTATCGGAGGTCAATGGAGCAATGCACAGGAGTCGTAGGATCTGGATCCGATCGGCACATCGCAATCGGTGGTGACAAGCGCAAGCTATATAACAGTTACGATCATGAATAGTGCAGGTCAACGAGGATCGTCGATCAAGCGTGTAGATCGACAGCCCAGGTTAACGTGTGATATCGCAATCGGTAAATACAGAGGAACACTTACCAAATAGCTCAGGGCTTATGCGATATGCGATTGCGACAAGTCGCATCGCAATATCGCGTCGGAGTAGTACAATGGAGCGGGGCTACATATATATGAGCGATGCGATGAAACTGGACCTGAAAGGATTTGAAAATGCCAATATATAATATTTCAAGTCTGTCTAAAGCCATTTTATGGGGTTTTTCAATGTTTTCATGTATGTTTAAAATAAAAAGGGAAATCACGAAACAAGTGGGATTTCGGGCAGGCCATAGGCGGTAAGTGGTTTTGGCTGGGCTCCGCCTAAGCCCATACGCTGGCTACCATGTGTCCAAGCCCTGGAGAAAGAAAACCACCCTTTTTGGGCAGTTAACCACCGTACGAATGAGCTGCCTGAAATGAACCTCAGCTGTTGGATGAAGATCTCTCAGATCAACGATGGAGATGCGATAAGCAATATAAAGGTGGACCTGATAGGAGTTATAAGGCAGAATATATAATAATTCAAATCCGATAAGCGGCAGTTTGGCAGATTTTCACGGTTTTTAGTTTGTTTCTCTGTGTAAACAGAGAACGTTGTTTCTAGGAATTTCAAAGTCCCAATGACCCATTTTGTTATAGAACATGTGGCCACCATCCCTAAAGGCATTTAGCAATGATTGCTAATGCTTAGAAGGGGATCTGAACGGACAGAGGCTGGGAAGCCAGAGAGTCGATAAGGAGAAATGAACAAACAACGTCGATTTGTTTTAAAGCCACAGACTGACAAAAACAGGGACAAGCAGTGCTGAGACAGAGAGCAAATAGAGACAGAGAGTCAATGAGGAGAGTCTGTGTACTCAAAAATACTTGGGGGGTCCAAGCGAAGCCTTGTTGTTTGTATCTGTTGTGTGAGACTCAAACTGAGCTCACTTTTGAAAAAACTCTGCTTCTGAAGACATAATAGAGAGGTCACCACTGAAGGCTAGAACAGGAGACGTAACCTAGGAGTGTTGGGTGAACTCCTTATTGAACTTGCTATGTTTATGTGTGTTTGTCTATTATGTTCTTTAACTGCTTCATTGTCTATGTATTTCGCAATCTTATCGATCCATTGCACAAAGTAACATAGGCAAACCCATGCACATGAATATGTAATACCTTAATAATTGCCTAAGATCTCATTATCAGATCAAGTAAACACATTGGCTAGTAAAAGAGCTGGGGGGTTACAGCTCCCTTCCAATAGAAGCTAGAAAATGAGATAAGGTTGTATCCTTTTGCAGGTGGGTGCCTGCGTACTGGTATAAGACTGCACTAGTACAAGATTGTAAATAGATTTTCTTATTATTAAAAGAAGACAGAGACGACAGTAGCAGGTGGTTTTTCCCCGCATTGGGTTTCCACATTAAATCTTGGTGTTCATGTGTGTTGATT
>APFE031386732.1:66699-124622 GCA_000404065.3 Pinus taeda
AATATTTAAATATAATTATGATAAGATGTTTGAACATTATATTTTTTTTCTTATTTTATCGTTAAGACATTTAAATCTAAATAAATAATTATACTTATAAGTTATTATTCTCTACAGCAACATGGGAATAACGCATTCAAAATGCATTCATGTTGACATTAAATCTAAATTCACCAAAAAATTAAGCCACCTTATTCAATGTTTACATTTGAGAACATTTTAATTTATTTTTTTTAAATCTATTTTTTCTAAACCACGTAAAGTGTTGTTTCAATAATATTAAAAACAACATTGTCAATATAAATTAACATTGCCAAAAGAGTGTACCAGGGTACGATTAACATTATCAATTTTTTTTAAATATTTAAAATATTGAAATTACTATTTTAAAAAAATTGCCAAATTTTCCGCTGAAATTTCAAATATTTTTCAAACCAACTAAGCCACATACTTCTTTGTTTCAATAATATTAAACACAACATTGCCAATATAAATTAACATGGCTAGAAGTGTGTATTACAATTAACATTATCAAATTTACTTGTATATTTTCTAATGCCACCCATGAAAAGCACTAAATTTTTTGAACCAATTGGCTCTGTAAATGACACATTAAAAGAAAAAGAGAAATTGTTATATAACATCTTGGAAAAAAAAGCAATATGACAGAGACATTACTTTTTGACCAATTTTTAAATTAATTATATTTAACCCAAACTAATTACATCATAACAATACAAAATCAATTAATAGCTAAATTAAACTAAGCCAAAAAAATGCTAACTATACAACAGCGTTATTATATATGACTTCAACTTGTATTTTATCTAATCAAAATATTATTTCAGAACAACTATACCAACTCTACTTTCGTAAAAAAAAATAAACAATCCAACAAAATCTCAGATATACAACGTTTACGAGTAATAAATGATCTTATTTAATTATTTGATACATTTTCATCTTTGACAATAATACTTTGACTAATTTTCCTGAAATAAAAGGAATTTTTCTTAGGGCTAAAACACTTCAAATCACGTTACTATTTCAATTCACAGGAACTGGCTGGCCTTCGTTTATGGGAGGCTATCACATGGACGGCCTGCTTTTACTGGTCTTCGGCAGAAATTTAACATTCAATCATATGTAAGTTTTATATTTTTATTATATCAAAGTTTTATATTTTTATTATTGGGCTAATTAGTAAATATATAAGTCCTAAGAGTTAGCTCAATTGGAAAGGCTATCTTGAAGCGATGAGGCAGGGCATGTCGACGATGGCCATGATTGAGCTCAAGTGCCCGGAGATCAAAGTGGTGGTGCAGGCAACCTCGGCCTGGAACAACGGTCGCTCAATGACATTTGAATCTGGGTTGAAGGAGGTCATCCGGCTCTGCTGCGGCAAGCATATCTGTCTCAGCTACGACGGGAGATTGCGGAGGGCCATTGAAGATCTGGAGAAGCCCGTTAGGGTTTTGACAGGCAGACGGGAGATCGTGGAGGACCAGAAGGACGTAACGACGCTAAAGGCGGTTTATGACCACTGGGTACTGGAAGACCGAATCATCGACATGAACCTCTGGTCCATCGAGCTCTCTGTCTTTCTGAAATGGATCGCGACACAGATGCAAACGCCGAGGAGTATGCTCTTTGTTGTGGAGTTGGGCCCCCTCAATTGCCAAATAGCTACACAAATCATCGACCATGCAGATTAGACGCCCAGAAGAACAAAAAGCCTTAAAAAAACCCAGATCTACCGTCAGGGGGCAACCTCAGACGGGCACAAATCTGAAGCAGCTTCCTCTCTTGAACCAGCGAGATCTGCCTGAAGAAACGACCCAGATCTTGGAAGCTGTGGGCGTGGATTTCATAGACGAGAGTGAGATTCTGACGTTGGCAGATAACCCTAGATCTGCGATCGATCTACCAGATCTGGCTTACAATCCAGTAAATCGGGGCCTGAATAAGGTTGATCCGACATGTAGCTCTGCGGCTCGGGAGAACAACATGGCTAGGGTTTCTGATCTTCTCAGCGCCGCAGGAGCGCAATTCCATGGGCAGCTAGAACAACCAGAACCTAGGCAACAAGTAACATCAACTTGTTTTCATATTTTTATTAAACCCCCTATGGGGAAAACCAGTCTAGTGTGGGTACATTCAGAAAGCACCATTATGCAATTGAAACAACAAATATGGGCATTGATAGGATACCCTGTTCAGATCCAACATTTGGTCAGTAGTAGGTGATCCCTTCAGGATAGCAGAACCCTGAAAAACTATGATATTAGCCCAGAAACAACCATTTCTTTAAACCTTAGGCTGAGAGGAGGGGCTCTGCCCCAAGGACATCCAAGCTCCTCAGGAGGAGACAAGGGGAAAAAGACAGCATCTCAGCATCAACCCAAGGGAGACTCCTCTTACAAAAACATATTACAGGGTAACAGAGATCCAGGGTGATGAAACTGAGAAATTGGGGGTTTCCCAAAATCCCAATTCCTCTCTCTGCGTGAGCAACCTTGGACGATGATGAAAAAAACGCAGCATTCCACACTTGAATTCCGTGGGCATATCAATTAATAGAACCGTGCTTATGCTTACGCTGCCAAAATTAATGCCCAATCATATGTATATATGCCACCTGTGAAAATCTGGAATCTTCTAGCTGCGCAGGTGAAGCTGAAGCAATTGTGCTGGCTTAAATAAAATTTAATAGCACCTACGCTTGCCCGGGTTAATACACAGCGGTTTCCATGTAATACCACAGCGTTTCAATATAAATCTACATAGGCGTACAATCACATAAACAGATAAAAGGTAATTTAGATCGCCATCGATCCATGGGTGGTCGATAGTCGATCAGTAAGCTTATGAGGCAGAATTAAATTAACACACACCGGCATACACAACAATAGAACGTATTTCATATATTAGACAGAGCAATTACATACTAAGGCCTTTCAGCCTTAGAAACGAGCTCTAGCTCGACTACATCTTGCCACTCACAAAATTCCTCACAAACAGATATATCCCTACACCCCTATGGTATTACAATTATATAAGAATTTTAGGAAGGATCAATCCTATCCTTTCCTTATTTTCTCCACAAAAGCTTCATGCATGCACGCTTTAAATTTGATTTATCATTTTTAAATCTATTTTTCTGCTTTAAATCAGGCTTTTCTTTTGTTTTGATCATCTGGTCCAAGTTGCTTGCTTTGTTGCTGGTTGCTCCTGCATCACAGGGTCCCCTCCAGATCAAGGTGCTTATACACCTAGGCCATACATAGTAGATCAGCTAGGGCAAACCCCAGCCCTCAACTTTGATTCTACAAGACTTGAAGATTTCGTTAAGTCATATGAAACACAGGCCCTAATCTGTCGATTTAACAGTTTTTGGCCAAAGCCAATGGATCTATTTCACTGGATCTTCACCAATTGGACCATGGAATGTGATATACATTTATGCTTCAAGGGGTTTTTCATTGTTAAATTTGCATCCACGGAAGTCAGAGATACAATCATCAGTGTTGGGCCTTGGTTCTGGGGAACATTGGGTCTTCTTATGACCCCACGGTTTCCAGATTTTGATCCAAACAAAATGACTGTCTCCAAAATGTCGGTCTGGGTCTGCCTACATAACCTTCCCCTTCACTTTTGGAGCGAACGAGTTTTGGAAGAAATTGGGAACAACATAGGGAAATATATCAAAATAGATCTGGAAAGGACTGATGAGAGGATCTACACCTTTGCACGCATTTGCGTGGAAGTAGATCTAAGTAAAGGACAGTCGGAAACTATAAGGCTGGTATACAAACAACAAAACTGGCTGCAAGGACTAGACTACGAAAATACTGCTTTCAGATGCAGGAACTGTAGGTTGACAGGACACTTGCAAAGTACATGCCCAGAAGCTAAGAAAACAAACAGTAAAAAGAAGCAGAAAGGGAAGCAGAGGAAAGGATGGCAATTTCCCCCTCCTGACTCAGAGGACGACGAATCAGAAGCAGAGGAGGAAGTTACCCCCACAGCGAATTCTGAGTCTTCCCAAGGAAAGGAGACCCAAAAGGAAAACATATCAGCCAACAAGGTTTCACAGTTCCATTCAAATCAGACAGAGAAGACAAGCGAGGATCTGAGTACGGGAGGGATCAAATGGCAACACCCCTCAGATACTTCAGACTCAGACAAGGATACAGCTCCACAGAAAGCAGAAACACAGTTAGTCCTGGCTTCGATCAAACCCACTCAAGGAGAGTGGCGCAAGGTCGAAAAGAAGAAGGGGAGAAAAACATGAGGTGTGAGTCCTCTACTCACTACCGGGAACCAGTTTTTGTGTCCTTTCCTCTTTTCTTTTTTCTTTTCTTTCATTCTTTCTAAATGCACGGTAGCCTCGCTACGTTGCATTGTGTGCGAAAGCACTCGAGCCCAATGGGCAACTTATGGAAATGCTTCAATGCATATGCTTTGTGTAACTTTTCATTTTTTAAATAAAAGGTTACCGTTTTTTTCTTGTGGAAAGAAAAAAGAGTTAGCTCAATTGGTCAAATCAAGTGCCTCACCAATGGGAGGTCACAGGGGTTAGGTCATAAATAGGCGGAGGGGTGTTGGTGTTGATGCCCTTCCGGTGGCGCGTCCACTCCTTGTTAAAAAAAGGGTAAAAATTAGTAAAAATTAGTAAATATATAATTGTTATATAAAATAGTAAAAATTAGTAAATATATAATTGTTATATTGCATTAGTGTTTGGAACGTGGGAATGTTGGGATTTTGGAACATGGGAATGTTGGGAATTTGGATACAAATGTCGGGGTGTTGGTGTTGATGCCCTTCCGGTGGCGTCCACTCCCTATTAAAAAAAAAGGGTAAAAATTAGTAAAAATTAGTAAATATATAATTGTTATAAAATAGTAAAAATCAGTAAATATATGATTGTTATATTGCATCAGTTTTTGGAAGTGGGAATGTTGGGAATTTGGATAGATTAGGTGAGAACGGTTTAGAAATTTCCCCAAATTTTCAGCAAATGGTTAATCAAAACAATAATATTTATATTAATAAAATAATAATAATTAAAATAATATATTATTATTTATTATTATTTAAATAATTATATAATAATCAGAATTAATATTAATCAAAATATTCCATTATTAAAATCAAATTAATATATAAATATATAATATATAATTTCTCTTATATATAAATATATTCTTTAGGTGTCTTTGTCCCTAAGTCTCTCCCTTTTATATATATAAAATATTGAAATGTCAAGTTCATTATGACACATGACGACTCTTTGAAACAATCTAGCTTAAAAATACAAAGGAACAATTTTACATATGTTTCTCTAGTTATTCTTAAGAGAAAAAATAAAGCAACTCTAATATTTAAGCATTGAATGTCACATACAATATGCAAACACAATCTTTTGTGATATATATACATAAACATCAAAATAAATACTAATCAGCATGACATCCCACATATTGCCCTTACATCGAGATGCCACAGGCTTCCTTAACTCATCAAGAGATTGCTCCAGTATCTCAATTAAGAATATCAGTGTTAAGAATATCCTAGGAAGGTTTCAACTTAGGCTCATGTTTTGTGGGTAGTTCAATGTATTTCTCTATCGACTTTATATTCCCTTACCCAACCCCCGGGAACACTAGAACTTTCCCAAGCTCCCATTGCAGCTCTCCTGAAAAGGGAGCGTTCCCATAGAGTTCCAAAGCTCCCAGGAGGGTGGCCATTGGAATGGGTTTCCCAACTCTTGGAATCGGTTTTATGTAAGAGAGTATAATTGTCTTTCAATAATGAAAATCCTATATTTTTTTATCAGAGGTAATTTGTAGAATATCTAATGACCATTATCACTTGGCAAAAATAACATTCTTGTCACAGATAATTTGCAAAATATATAATGATAATTGTTATGTAAGAAAAATAACATTTTAGGTTAATTTACAAAATATATAATAATTATTTTATAATATAAATGTGTTATTTTTTTTAATAATTTGATTAAAAAAAATAATCATTTAATGATGAATCACACTTGTTAATTTAAAATGTATTGGTCAAAAATTTCTCTCGTATGATTTCTGTGAAAGACTTTTTTTCATTATCAGCAAAACTAATATAACATCTAAAAAAACAAAAACCATAACAAACGGCATCAAATAACATTAATCGAGCTCCGTAAGCAAAGGTAGCCGGTTCTAGTTTCACCGATACCAAAAATCCAGCATGGTTTCAGATAGTGCAGCTCACGGCGGATGCGATCCCCGAGTGACTTTGATAGCTTAGATGCCCCTGAATAGTGGCCTCTCAACCACACAGTAAGAGTGATTTTCAAGGTTCACCCACTTATCAATAAAAAACAAATATAATTTCCCACAAAATCCTATGAGATAACAAAATATTTAATAAATTAATCCATTGGATAAACTGGATCGTTATCTATGTGAATTACAACACATCTCAATCTCCATGTATTATCAGTTTAATAGATTGATAGCATGAGTATTTATTTGAATAAAATAATATATATATCGCGACCATTGTCTGAAGTGATTAAATAATAATAAAATAATTTATTTTAATAATATTTTTATTAATTCAAATATTTCGGATCATAAAAAAGTTCCGTTTAAGAAAAGATAGAAACATACGCAAAAATTTCTTTAAAGTAAAACCATGTTTTAAAAATCAAAAATTTCTGATATTTTTGAAAAATATCTAACATTTTTTGTTCGGAACCAGGTTGATTTAAAATAAATAATATTATATATATATATATATATTTTGAATTTTGATTAAAAATATTAAATTATTAAAATTAATATTAATATAACAAAATTATTAAAAATATATAATAAGTATAATATTTCTAAGCAAAAATTCAAAAATTTAGAAAAAAATTGATATTTTGATTAAATATCTAACATTCTTTTGGTTTGAAACTAATAAAATAAATAATAATATTTTTTTTGAATTTTGATTAAAAAATACTAATATTAAAATTAGTATTAATATAATAAATTTAAAAGTATATATATAAGTACAATATTTTTAGTATAGATAAAAGTTAATTAAAAATATATAGAAAATAAAAATGATTAGTATAATAAAATTATTAAAAAATATAGATAAAAATGTAAATTGGTTTTTAAATTATTTTAATTTTTAATTTTAAACATTTTTTTACAGATTATATAATAAATGTGGATGAGATTATGATTTTTGGTAATTTGAAATACATTTTATATTGTATAAATAGATTTTCTTTATATTAGTAATCTACAGTAATCCACTACTTTAGTCTATCTGTTTAAGATGGAAGTTCAGGCCCAAACAACTTGATCTTTATAGAAGTCACACACCCACCTTGAAATCTTTAGAAACTAAAGCACTTGATTGTGTATCTTTATAAATCCTTATTAAATCAAATATCATCTGGTTCATGAAAAAGTTTGTTTAAGAAAAGATAAAAAGATAAAAACACAAGCAAAAAGTTATAAAGCAAAAAAAATGTGAAAATTTAAAAGATTCTGATATTTTGAAGAAATATATAACATTTTCTTGGTTTAAATCAATAGAGATTTAAAATATATTATTATATATATAAATATATATATAATATTTATAATTTCGTTGATATTTAATTAAAAATTAATTAAATTATTAAAATCAAAGTTATATGGACAGAGTATTAGTATAATAAAATTATTAAAAAATATAGATAAAAATGTAAATTGGTTTTTTAATTATTTTAATTTTTAATTTTTAATGCTTTTTATAAATTTTAATAAGTGTGAATGAGATTGTGTTTTTTTAGTTATTTAAAATACACTTTAAATTATATAAATGGATTGGCTGTGTATTAGTAATCTATTACTTTGGCCACTCAGCCATCAATGTAAGATGCAAGTCCAAGACCAAGCAAAGTGCTTAAAAGTTGAGTTAGTCATGGATCTTACTTTGATCCTTATCAGAAATCACAGACCATATAGAAATCTTTAGAAACCCTTAAAGCAATGTGTACCTATAATGTGTACTAACTATAATTTTATAATTTTAATAAATATCTAACAAGTATCTACTAACTATAATTTTAACAAATATCTTACAAATATCTACTGCCTATAATTTTAACAAATATCTTACAAATATCTACTGCCTATAATTTTAACAAATATCTTACAAGTATTTTGAACAATCTCATATAGAAATCTTTAAAAACCCTTAAAGCTCTTGAATGTGTACCACTCACATTTGTAATTTTAACAAATATCTACTAATTATAATTTTAATAAATATCTTACTGTCAGGCCAGGAGTAACTCCAGAAAAACTGATACATATATTTCATTAGGTAGCTATTGTTATATACACATGAATGTGACTGATCAGTTCATCTTCTTGATGACTGTTCACATTCCAGAAGATTAAGTGTCAACACTTACAAATATCTACCTGCTATAATTTTAACAAATATCTTACAAATATTTTTATCGAATATCTACTAATTATAATAAATATCTTACCAATATTTTTAACTATAACAAATATCTTACCAGTATTTTTAACTAATATCTACTAACTATAACCAATATCTTACAAGTATTTTCCACAAGTATTTTTAACAAAGTATATCTACTAGGTATAGACAAAACCTATCACAGTTATTTTTAACAAAGTATATCTACTAGGTATAGACAAAAAACAAATAGCATCCAAAAATATATGCTGGTTCATAAAATCATTTATAGAGCACCTTTTTTTGCCTGGAGTTATAAAGAGAAAGCAATGGCAAAGCCCAACAGCCAAATTGATAGAAAGCTGCTGTATGGGATGCAGACATCCGATATTATATCTGTGATACCAGACACGTAAAAGAATAGTAGAAAGGAAAGGAAGCACAGAATGCATAAAAATGGTTTCCGAAGAACAATCTGCAAAGGAAGAAAATCGCTGTCAAAGTAGAATCCCACCATGAAAAGCGCTGCAGACATGAAGAGCAGTCTCCTCCAGAATAGACTCATTCACCCTTTATTGATCACTCAACTTTTTTGTGACACAAACACGTAACGCAGAAACGTCAAAGGTAAGGCAAAAAGAAAAAAGAAAAACGGTGGTGTGTCACACTAAGGAAATTGATTGGATGTCAATATATCCATAAAATATATATATATATATATATATAATATATTTTAATTTAATTTTAATTTAATTAAGATAATTATTTCGTCAACAAGATAAAATTGATAAAATCACTGTAAAAGATGACTCATAAATGGTACGATGATATATCTTCAATTATTTATTTAGATTTAAATTATTTTATTTATTTATCTATAAAATATTAAATCGATATAGGTTAAATAAATTTTCATACTGAACTTTTCCATTGTTTTTTTTTTTTTTTTAAAATTTATCTCTTATTCTCTATTACAATGACATAGCTCGTGTAAATCCCCCTGCAGAGTCATCGGTTGGTCTTCTTCTCTATTACAATGACATAGCTCGTGTAAATCCCCCTGCAGAGTCATCGGTTGGTCTTCTTCTCTATTACAATGACATAGCTCGTGTAAATCCCCCTGCAAAGTCATCGGTTGGCCTGCTACTGATGTAAAGATTGGTGATAATTTGAAAAATATAACCAAGTTTGTAGCTTTTTCTTCAGAAAAGTACTTCCAGGACTGGAACTGCAAAAATCATGAAACTGCCCCAACATGTGACAGTTTTCCATGAAAAAGAAAAGAAAGCAAGAGATGTCTATCATTCTATAAACACCCACAACATAATATGCCTAATTCTACTGGTAACATGTCCTTTAAAAAAAAATATTAAATACACTTTAACTATCATTCCCAAGAGCTGTACATGAAATTTCTGTATGATACTTGCTCATTGAAAAAGGAGAAGAACTCAGGATAAAATAATAATATGCATTAAATCAATAAATCAGAACAAGAGCCAATAAGACCCGTTACATTGATAATGAGACTGATGAAGCCCAAAAATTGCAACAAATTTTAATCGTTTTCTAAACATGTAAATTAGCCCTACTGATGGGGATGAACAAAAATGAGTCTAATCCTATATCCGGATATAATTCTATGTACAGTATTCAAAACTGTCAATGTAAGAAGTGTATGTATGAATTTGGGGTTATACTTTGAAGAACTGAAGGAATTGTGCGCTGAACTGTTCTTTGCCCGGTAAGCTTCATTTGTTGTGTCTGTAGATTTCTGTAGATCTTCTAGTGTACCATCCACCATAGTTGTAGAATTTTAGTGCCAATAGTCACCCAAAAATGTCTGTGTACCATCCACCATAGTTGTAGAAATTTAGTGCCAATAGTCACCCAAAAATGTCTTTGCACCATCCACACTGGGGAAATAAGGTGGTTCAAAATATATCTGAGACAGGGCATCACAACCACCTAGATATGATGGACCCTTCATTTCAATGCTACCCATAACTGCTACTACCAGCTGCTGATATGAGAAGAAAAAGCTTTTCACCGCAGTTTCTATTGCCTGGAAGGCCAACAGAACATGTATTGTTGAAGCATGATATGCACCTGAAGTGCTATGTGATGGAAGTCCGTGTGAATGAAACAAATGCATAAGTGCCTCCTGGAGCCTTGGTCCACCCTTTGGATCAGCCTCGACACCCATGACTTTGGGCACCAGATGCCTTAGTTCCTTGCATGCATTTGTAAGGTCTCTGAGGGGGGCAGACCTAAGGCAATATGCACCTGCAGGAGTAGCGGTGCTGCTAATTGCCAACTGGTGTTTAAGGCGAAGGAAATCATCTGGGTCCATCACTAGAAGCAAATTCACAATTTCTGTGAGCATCTTCCATATTCTTTCAACCATCCAACAGTCTGTGGATGCTCCTACGAAATCCCCAGACTCTATTCTTTGATATATTCTGTGCAACAATTCGTGGGCTACAAATACCCAGGCCTCAAAGATCTGGAGGACATTCCAGAGTGTGGAATCTTCTGGATTAAGGAACTGTTTCTGTTGTTTTAAAGAGTGCAGATAGTTTGGCTTGCATATTCTATCATATTCAAGAATAGGCTTACCTGACAGATTTGGTTCCCCCAGACCTAAAGTGAAGGGAGTCCTCTGCATATGGCCTTCAATGGCCAGCCATATTCTAGAAACCATATCTTCAGCTCTTTTCCATGTACCCAAACGAGGAAGTAAGCTCTCTTCACTTGTTCTGCTAACCACAGGTAAAGCACCAGGTCTCTGCCATACCTCCTGGGCAACTTTCGTAGCAAGAACACCGCTACTAACTGACAAATGAACAGTGGGAACCTGCTTGTCATCTTCACAAATCATTGAAATCAACTCAATCTGAGAACCAGTTAAGGATTCAAGCCTTCTCTTCCATTCCTCTTTGTCAATGTAAGTCCTAGTGTCACAGAGGACAGAGGATATAAACCGAAAAGTAATCTCCAATGACTGTAAGGCAGGCTTTACCAACCCCTCTCTAGACCAACCAGGCCATTCCTTGAATTTCCACATGGCACTGAGCTCGGGGAGATGCACATACTGCTCGTAGCCCGCACACTCCATGGGGGAGGGCTCTATGGACTCTTCAACAAGGGCAAAATATCTCATGGGCCCCGTTGAAGGTGCTATTCTGTTGGGATTCGAATCATAAGTGTCTTGTACTCGTTTGGCATTATTACCATTGCCCTGGGGACCTTCTATTCCTTCCATGTTATTGCTGCTATTGCTCACCTCCATCATACTCATTCAATAGCCTGATAGGATCAAGTACTGAACAAACCAGATCAAATGCTCTGCAAAAATAGTTTAATTTCTTAGACTTTTTGAATCAATCCTGCTGAATGAAAATCCGTGCTATTAACTCCTTCCACACAAACACAGAACGTAGAAATTTAATACTTATCAACAAAATAAATTTTGCACCTGCCAGGTGATCGGGTTCTAAGAAAGACAGTTATAGTAATTCACTCCTTAAGGCAAACGAAAACCATAACAACCACCCAATAAAGTATCAAAAATACAAAACAAAACAAGAAAGAAAGAAAGAAACCAATCATATAGTTAGCAGAAATTCCAAATACAAAAGCACAAGACCCCAATCAAAAAAATCGAAAAAGGTCTAAAAGTCAGAAACCATTTCTGGATTGCTCCAAATACAGATCCAAATCATATAACTTGGAACCCAACTCATAAGATTAGCAGAAGCCTTCATTTGTTCGGGTCAAACAACCAAATTAAACCATAATTTGCTATTAACACAAAAATCCAAAACATTCTAAACTCAACCCAGATCACAAGCTCCACACCAAACACAATCCCGAAACCCTAGCAAACAAACCATCTGTCATATGATTTGAATAATGAAACAACAACAGAATTTTGTTCACCCAAAGTATAAAACAAATAACACCAGATAGGTCTCAATTCACAGAAACAATAACATAAAAACCCAAATAACATAAGAAACAGCCCAAATAATCAAACGTGCAAGATGGAAGCTAAGGCCTTTAGGACATACCTATCGCTCTGTGCTGATATTTTTCTCAGTGTGCCAAAGCAGAGCAGCCCTCAATGGCCTCCAACGTCCAAACTGCTTCAAATGTTCAGAAACCCAACAAGCTCTAACTTCTCAACGGAACTGTAATGCACAGGCCTCAATCAAGGTCCACCTGCATCTAATGGCATTAAACAACCAACGACCTGAAATCACATATGATTGAATTGGGTGCGGTCCTGAAGCGCTAATCAACAATCCCAAAAGCTTCAAATTACTGAAAAACTGAATATTATGACTGAAAGGGCAGGGATTTGTGTTTCTATAATGACGAAAACCCAAAGCGAGATTGAAGGCACGGGATATTGAAGAGGTAAATTGTCTGATGATGAAAAATGGATGTCGTAGCGGGTGGAGTATATATTGGGATTTCAATCAACCGACTCGAAACACGGAATGTCAAACGCAATATTTTCTACTGCGCGTCTTATCGCTTCATTATCAAAAATGGCTGCCGCATCAGTTGCATGGGCGGTGGATCCAGCTATAAGAATTTAAATAAAATAAGAAACTGAACCACGAAGCCTCCTACTCTTCCTACTAATAAGTATGAACGGGGACATTACTGGTAATAATGGTGTACCACTAACAGTATTAAACAGGGGATATTAGCGGTAATTAAAGTCAATTAACTGGGGCTTTTAGTGGGTAATTATAATAGTCTTAGTCTTTTACATATTCCAAGAAGAGGAAAGAGCCCGCCGCCTCCCTCAATCCATATAATCCCACACGGCATTTGTGAACTAATTCAAATTCAAACGCCTCCAGGAAAATGAGATGGGCATTTGAATTGAATAATGTGGAGGATTTGGTTTGGAATGGGCAAGGCATTTAAGTGTCCTTATCCTCATCTGGTTTTTGTGGGCACCCACGTCGTGGTTTTACCAGTTCCGCCATTATTGGCATTGTCCCCCCACTCTTGTCTGTTTGGACAAAAAACCCCTTATTAATGGAGGCAGCGTGGCATTCGAACCCGCGATATAACGGTAGACTTGTCCGTAAACTGTTACTGACACGTCACAGCCATGGCCGGTGAGACTTCCGGCCGCCCTGGAGCGCGTGGCAGCGGCATCACGGCCGCAACTTAGTGCTTGCCAGGTCAGCGCCTGCGTTGGGTTGGTGGTTCCGGCCACTAGCCCTCGGGGGCTTATGAGGTTTTTTGGTTTTAAGACTCTCGGATGGAGCGGGGT
Organism: Pinus taeda; assembly: GCA_000404065.3. Lineage (NCBI taxonomy): Eukaryota > Viridiplantae > Streptophyta > Pinopsida > Pinales > Pinaceae > Pinus > Pinus taeda. Next base: position 80,480 of record APFE031386732.1, read on the forward strand.
ATTCGAGGTGTACACAATTATTACACCCTGTAAATGGCTATTTTTTTGTTTGAGTTTGGGGTTGAATTTTGTAAGCGGTTAATTTTTATATTTTTGGCGGTTAAATTTCGTAAATATATTAAAATGTTTAGTTTTATTTTTGTTTGGGAGTTAAATTTTGTAAATGGATTAAAATGTTAATTTTTACAATTGAATTTTGTAAATGGTTAATTTTCCATATTTTAAGGGTTAGATTTTGTAAATGGTTAATTTTCCATATTTTTACAGTTAGATTTTGTAAATGGGTAATTTTCCATATTGTCAAGGTTAAATATTGTAAATGGTTAATTTTCCATACTTTCGGGTTAATTACATAAATTGTTAATTTTTCATATTTTGGACTTAAATTTAGTAAATGATTAATGTTTTATATTTTTCATGGTTAAATTTTGTAAATAGTTAATTTTCTAGGGTTAATTTTGTAAGTACATAAACTTTCCATATTTTTATTAGAAAAGTTGTTAATTTTTCATTTTTTTTAATTTACTTTTATAAATAAGATATTTATTTTAAAGACAATAAAATTTTATAAAGATTATATCATTTTAGTTATTTCATTTTAATTTATTTATCTCAAATTAATGAATTAAAGAAAATGTCATATCAATGTGTGGGTATGTAGTATTGATAAACCATGGTATTGACCCATGGTAAGAATTTCTTGGGTGAATTTGGGGTGAATTTTATAAGTGATTAATTTTCCATATTTTATGGTTTTCTTTTATGTGTTAAATTTTGTAAATGGTTAATCCTTCATATTTTTAGAGATTAAATTTTGTAAATAGATTAATTTTCCATATTTTTTTATTAAAACAATGTTAATTTTCAGTTTTACCCAAATTTATAGAATAAGATTATTTTATTTTAAAGATTATCAAAATTTTTTAAAACTATATAACATTATTATAAATTTAATATTGTGAACTGAGGTTTTATGAGACAATTAATTAGAGTTTATTACAACAATATTATTAAACATTTTACAATTTACAATTTGCATATTACAGATCATTTTTAAAATTTTATCCATGAAAAATTATTTATGTCCATAAGCATGCTTCCCATTAAGTGGATGGTAGAGATTTAACCTCCATGGAATGTGCCAAAATGTTTTAGTAGTAATCACAAATCAAGAGTTAAGATTTATCTCCAAGTTAGTTATTCCCTTTTAATTAATTAATCTAAATTTAATTAATTAAGAATATGCGATATCAATGTGTTGGTATGTGGTATTGATAAGCCATTGTAACAAAGACTCTTTGCAAGTTAACAATTTCTATAGTGAAGTTCAGGTGGATTTCCATGGGTAAGAATATTGTTACATGCTTTTAAAAATGTATATATGTTTAACTCATTTAATTTTTTTTATAAGTAATTATAATTTAAAATTAATTTTAATTGTATAAATAAAAATTAGTATTTTAAAGTAATAAAGTATTTGAAGAAGGTAATGTTTTATAAGTCATCTTCATTGTGTACTTGTTATGAATGTGGGGATATTCACAATATGTATAATTAGAGGTAATGGACAATGTTTACAAAATCAAGCTTTTTATTTTAATAATGTATAATTAAAGGTAACCTCAAGTGAGAACAGAAGGATTGGCCATATTTCCAAAATCAAACTTTTTATTTTAATATGGAAATTTTTATTTTATTTTTTCCTTAAGGAAAAATCGTAATTTCTATTTTAAATTATTAAAATTATATACTGAAGATCCGAAAAAGCATATCAAGAGGATTATTGCAGAAGCAAGTCATGCCAGCAGTCCACAATCCAAAAATATAATCAGCCCATAATGTATAGTCTACAAAAAAACAAAAAGACCGAGAACAAGGCTTTATATACAACCTGTGTACATAATAACATAAAAGCAAGGTGTCCAGAATACCCTGTAAATACAAATTTGAAACAAAAATATAAATAAATACTTTTGCATCATGTTAAAAACCATCATAAATTATAGCGTGGTCATGTGTCTTCAAACTCAAACATCCCTCGCTTGAATATCGTCTATGAATGGTCGATGAAAATATTCATAGTGTTCGTTGCAAACCTGTTCTGAGATCTGCTAAATGCCCCATGCTTGTTGCACACCCACCTTGGAAAGTTCATCACCAATTGTGTTGCTCTCCCTATAGATATGATGACAAGTAATATGACCAAAATTCTTTTTTATCAATAAAAATTTCCTCCAATATAGGTCTAAGTGTGTGCATGTGACAAAAAGAGTTTTCATTAGGAAATCATTATTTTGTTAAAATAATCTGCATTAGGTTTGAATCAAACCAATTAGCTACCAATATAACCCAAGGATATATCCAAAATATCACAAGCTAAATATACTAATAAGTTGTGATTTAGCAAAGGTTGAGGTGTCTCAAGGTACATTGGAGTGGACATTTATTTAGAGGGTGTCTACCTTTCTAACCTTATTGCACTGGGATAAATTCTCATCGAGGATTTGAAGCTAAGTGGAGAGAGTGTGAGACCCACCTCCAATTCAACTCATCAAACTATCTCGATCCTATAAGATAAACATTTCACTCTATTCCTAATAATAATGATAAGTGACATTGTTATTTCTTCTCTCTTTGTCAAACATAAACTCTTAAAAGCTCTAAGATTTTGAGTTTTGTTTTGTGATAAGACATGATAACATGAGAAAAGGCATTATAATTGTATCACTGCTCAACTATAATTTCTTCATCTATGGGACATTGTCATATTAATAAGGAACCAAACCTAAACCCTCGACAATGTTTATGCCACTTACCTATTATGTTGGGTTGCAATTAAGAAGACATAACAAATACACATAAGTGCTTTATGAGCTAACCCTCAAATTGGAAAGGCTTTATCTAAGATATGGTGAAGTCGAAAGATTGTTATAATCATTATAGTAGATATTTGATCTAAATTATTCATACAATCATTAAGCTAAAAGGTTCCCTCAATCATATTCATAATTGAGTATCAATGTTGTAGAGGCTTTGGTAAGGTTGACCTTCTCTTTAAGACCCACAAATATGAACTAATAGGCTTTTATCATTAACTTACTCATAGATAAGGAATAAGAAGGCATAACAAATACACACAAGAGCTTTTAAGTACTAACTCCCAAATTGGAAAAACTTTAGCTAAATATGGTGAAATGGAAGGATTTTTATTATCATTATTGTAGAGATTTTGTTTGATTTATCCATACAATTATCAAGCTAAAAGTTTCCCTCAATCATATTCATAATTGAGTATCAGTGTTGCAAAGGATTAGATAAGACTGACCTTCTCTTTCAGTCCCACAAATATGAACTAATGGGCTTTATCATTGACTTATTCATAGACAATGAGCAAGAAGACATAACAAATACAAATAAACGCTTTTAATAGCTAACTCCCAAATTGGGAAATAAAGTATTGGTACTATGGGATATAAATTGGAGCTTCCTGCATCTTCTCGAGTGCACCTAGTTTTTCATGTTTCATGCTTAATAAGGTTATAGGTGACAAGCTCCCAGTTCAAACAATATTTCTAGAACTTGATGAGGAAGGAAAAATCACATTGGAACCTGAAGCAGTCACAGAAACAAGAACTTAACATCTACGAAATTGATCAGTTTCAGAGTATCTCATCAAGTGGAAGAACTTACCCGCTAAAGATTCCAAATGGGAGGACGAGAATTTTATACAAAAGTATCTAGAACTAATAAAGCGTTGAGGACAACACTTTTTTGAAGGAGAGGGGCATGTTAGGTCCCTATAATACTAGTGTATTCCCTCATTATTATTTTCATTGTAGCCCCTTATTATAATTTTTGTGCCCCTGTTGTCCCCATATTGTTATTATTGTGCCCCATAAAAGCCCACTATTGTTATTGTCGTGCCCTTATATTATTATTTCTATGTCGACTCTGAATATATTGTGACCCCTTAGACTCCTATATATAGAAAGGAGGTTTTGTCATTTGTATCATCCAAGAATTGTTCATTTGTGTAATGTAAAGGAGGTTTTCTCCTTGAAGAGGCTAATTTTGAAGTCTTTGATCTATCTCTTATTCTATTTTGTGAGTTGGTTGCATACCATATAATCATTATAGTAGATATTTGGTTTAATTTTTTCATATAATTATTGAGTTAAAAATTTTCATTAGTCATATTCATAGTTGAGTATTAAATTTACAGAGGTTTAGGTAAGGTTGACCCTCTCTTTAAGACCCACAAATATGAATTAATAAGATTTTCATCATTAAGTTCCCTATACATAACAAGCATACCCCAAGCCAAGGCTATATAAATCATTTTTTTAAAACCATGGTGAATCGATAACACTTTGGAGCAATCTAGGCAAGGCCCAAGATCAAACCTTCTAGTTGTCACTATAACACCAAGAGTACATCCAATAGCCCACAAGCCAGATATACCAATGACGTATGACTTAGCAAGAACTAAAATGTCCAGAACCCCACCATGAGGGAGGAAGCACGACCCCGAGGGTCATCTACTCTTCGAGCCTTATCACAATGTGCCAACATGTCTTGAGGATTGAACCCAAGTGGGTAGGATCACAATCAATTTTCTCACCCTTTGATCTAAACCCAAGCCACTATACATCACTAACAAAATGTTATATCTTCAAATGGGAAAAGACCATAAAACCAAGTTATATATTGTGTGAAATAGAGTGGGTTCAGTAAATCAATTATCTATCATTCCAATATTTTGAGCAATTTGGTGGAATTTGTTTAAGGGTTGTTGGCAGGGCCTCTTAGGCCATGTATAATCATCATATATATATATGAGTAAATGTATGTAATAAAGGGTAAAAGGTAAATTTATGAGTGATTGGTTGGAGTAGGTAAAATCACTCCAACCACATCATTTATGTATAAATATGCATGAAGATTTAATGGAAATATAGTTGGAACTCCTTCCCAAAACTCCTTTCTTCTTTGTGCATTAAGTGTGTTATTGTTGTTGTTATGAGACATCATGTTCTTATATGTGCATTGTGTGTTAGGATTACAACATGTGGCATCATTTCCTTCTTCATTTTTCTAGGTGACAACAACAAGGGGATGGGTTGAATCTGCAACGAAAAAATGACAAGGATTAATTTGCAAGAAGTTCAAGAATCTACAAATTGAAGATTGGTTTGAAAATATGTTGTTCAAGAAAAAATCTTGGAAATCATTTGTGAAATTTAAGGCTCTTGACTTTTTGATTTTTTTTATCATTCTTATGTACCTTTATAGATAATCATTACATTTTTCACATAATCCCAAGGCTTGTAAAGGGTTTTGAACATGAAATTCAAAAGGCAATGAGAAAAGTTTCTATACCCAAGCACGTGGAGGTCGTGAAGAGTCTTATCATTTCATGTTATTTCTCCCACGTTCAAATAGCTTTTGGTGACTTATAGTTGTAGTGCCATGCTCTCTAAACTCTACTTGTGAAATTCTAACTATCATGACATCCTTTGGTTAATATTCCCTCATTGTAAATAATTGTAATTATTTAAAAAAGTTGAGAGAATGGGACACAAATTCCACTGTGCTTGGGGAGTGAGATTGCTTGAGGAATTGGTGAATTTAAATACATTAGCCATGGGTTAGTTGAGGATATTAAATGCGCTGACTGTGAAATAAATTTAACTATAAAGAAAAGTATGGGCACATGTGTCTTTTGGCCCTAAAAACAAGAAAAAAAGGACAAACAACATTAATGAGGGAATAGGTTGCGCTATCCAAGAAGTTTATTGTGTGGAGCCTCGAAAATGACAAATGGTTGGTTTGTTGGGGAGGCACAAAAACAAGTCTATGAGGGAGGAGATATTTGAGGAATGAATGTGTAGTGGGAGGAATTGGTGAATAGTATAGACTCATTCTCTCTCACGCACATTTGGTGGAAAAAAACAATGGTGGACACTGGAAGAAAAATTCCTCTAAAGGTAGAGGTGAACAGATAGAGAACAATTATCAAGACCAGAAGGATTGAGCTTTGAAAAAGAGTAATTAGTTGAGGAACCCTTAGAGAGAGGCTTGTTGGGTGAAGACATTATATAGAGAAGTGGATTGCTTAAGATCCCACTGGAAGCTTGTGGATCAATGAACCTACTCGATTAGGAAGACACACGCAGGTACTTGTGAGGGTTGATGAACCACCAAGAGTTTCCTTGGGGCTGAAGCTATGATGCTTGAATCATTGAAAAACTACCTGGAGAGGTGATTCTTTACCCATTAGTATCTTGTGCACTGATGAACATTCCCTTGATATGGACTCTTTTCTCCTAAAAGTGAGTTGAGATTCTCTGTATTATGGAATCTTGGCATGGATGTTAATCATGTCCAAAATGTCTTAATACTAAGTGGAAGCTTGTGTAGATGGTGGATGAAGGCAGAGTGACTTTTTTACATCTTGTTTCAGCTATCAAATATTGGTCAAGTTTCCTCTCAAAAGAACTCCACCTCAAGCAATGGAATCTGGCTCGAGGGTGACAGCTACGTGTAAATGTGGATGTAGCTTGTTTAAGGGTGGGTGGAGAGTTAGAGTCCCACTCTCAATTTCTAGATCTCTTATAAGATAAGTATTCTCTTCTGTATCCGTGCTTGTGATTTTCATGTCTCTATTTATTGTATTTATCACATTTAGGAGTGTCATTTTCCTACATGAATGAGGAATATTTATATCCTATGTAAAGATTTTAAGGAATTGTTCATTTCTTGTGGATATTTTGAGCTTGAAATTAACCTAAGATGTTTGAACATGAATATTTGGGAATATTTGTTAATGAATAGTTATTTTCATTGATCCGTTGGTGTAACTGGTCACTATGTTGATGAACTTCTTATGTTAACAATAGGAATGTGAATTCCTGTGTAGATGTGCTCCATGAATGCTTTATTTAAGAAATGGTGTACTAATTACCATATCTATAATGAGCCTACAAATTGGTCTAATTGACCTATGTTTGAAGAGGTAGACAACCTCTATTAAATAAATTTATTGATTGTATGAAAAGATGTGTCTAGCAGTCCTTGGCTTATAAATTGTAAGCTCAGGTGGATTAACATTCGTATGTTTGTGTGTGTGTGTTTTAAAGGCCGATTTCTTGCAAGCTCGGAAGAGATAGAATAATGTCCTATAAATATAAATATATGAGCATCTATGTATAGTAGTCTAATAACCATGGTCGAGCCTTGGAAAAGCTTAGGAGAAATAGCCTAAATGGTCTTCATACACCCTTGTGTGTTTGCAAACTACACACAAAGGCCCTGGGCAAAGGTCCTTATACGTGCATTAACAATTACAAAGTGTAGAGATGGAATTCTTAAGTTTGGAGCATAGGATTTTGAAAGGAAACGACTTAACTCTTTTCAACGCTATGACTAGGTGTGGCAACCAAGTGCTTAAGTAGGATAAATCCCATCCATTAAGGGTTTAGCGATTTATAATTTTTTATGATTCCACAAAGATTTTCCATGGGGTTTTTAAAAGGAGTGTAAGGAGGAACTCACAGGACCAAGTCCCCGGGATGAGCTAGCATGGTGGGCCACCACATGGACACATACATTAACAAGGAGGTAAGCCCAATTTCCATCTAATGTGAGAATTATGCATTGCTATAGGGGCTTCACTGGGGGAGAAATACCATACCACGTGGGTTCATATTAGGGGATATATATTGAGAAAAAAATGACATAATATATTATGGGATATATAGGGGGTAAAGGGTTTTTATATTGGCAGGTATAAAAAATGGAGCTCAAAGTTAATGAAAAAATACAAAGGGGTATAAAAATGTTAATGAAAAAATGGATACCTACAATATCTAGTCAAAGTAGGGGTTTTTTAAATTGGGAAGTTGTGTTGGATTTGTATTGGTAGAGGGTTAAATAAAGTGATTTTTAGAGGCTTTTTCCAATATGCAGTCAAATTATGGGTATTGTTTAATATGCCACGAGTGCACGTGATATGTCAGGGGTTCATTGACTGAAGCCCCCATGTGCATTGCAAGGGGTTCGAGGACTTACATGGGACCAAAGCCACATGGAGGGCATGACGAAGGATGATGTCAACTTGACATTTAAGATTGGTAATGCCACCCCAAACCCCATATGTTTTGGATAGAGGGCATGGTAGAACCCACTAGGATCTATTTCTTGGGGTGACTTGGCATGTGGGGTCTAAGTTTTATGTGGTGCAAACGTGTTCGTTTATCAGGAAAAGGGGGAAGCCAAGCCTTAATGTTGAATGTGCATTGATACATAGCCTAGAAAGTTTTCCCTGGTGGATTCGATGAGGAGTAATATTGAAATTCATTGGGATGTTATTCCAAGGGTGACATGGACATGGAGGGCTTGCACTCACATACTATGTCTAAGTTATACATGTGCATTATAGGTTGGTTTGTGTGGACACTAGAGATGGGATGATGTGTGATCTAGTATGAGAGGGTCGAAAACTATTACTTGGTGTAGATATTGACAACCACGTGGCAGGCTAGAGTGACATGGCACTATCTTATCGGTTAGTTTTCAAATTTCCATATCTTTCAATCCAAGAGTTTGATTGAAGAAAATTTTATATTGTTGGAAAGTGTTCAATACGATGTTATCCATTATAAGTTTTGAAGAAGTTGTAAAACATCAAAAAATTTATACCCCATCTCCACAACTGGGCTTTGGAGGTCGAGTCAACATAGTATCTACCTCTTTCTATCCTTAGTCGGGGCTAGGGTTAGTGGGGGACATGTTACAACCGTCGTTGGATTAATTCGATTCCATGTGGACGTTCTACCAAATTCTATGGTCTTTTCTCCACCTCCTAACCTATAGCCATATGTATAATGGGACATTTAAGCACTCTCAAGGAGATTAAGAGAGATGTTGGCATCCACCAATATTTGCCACAATCGCTGAAGAGTTTCTTCGACAACCTAGAGGTGAAGAAGGACAATATCGCATGTTTTATGCTTAGTATGCAAGTAATTTATAAAACAATGGATGATCTGGCTAATGTGTAGTGTGAATGGGATGAAATGGAGTTGAGGTAAAATCCATCGGGCTTGTGAGGCATGTACCCTATATCAGAATTTTATAACGAGAAAGCTACCTGGTGGTGGTTTTAAAACAAGTAAATAGGTCATATGTTCAATCCTTTCTCATGCTTACTCTACTCTACATACTTTACCATTTAATCTTAGGTAGGACATTTGCAAAAATTGTTTAATGAATTGAAATTCCAAGAGTATTTGGAAGAGGACACGATCTATTTTGCAATGATTTTTGTGGAGATATACCTGGTGAAGAGTATATGGTCTACAAAGCTGACATTTTAAGGAACCTTTTCACGTTGAATTTTTGGTGGCAATACTTAGTATCTCACAGAGATTCTCCTTTCAAGAAGAATGTCATAGGCTATATGAAAGATTAGTGAAAGACCCTCTTGGAAGTTATAAATTATGTTGTGTTTATTTAAGGAAGAAGAGTCAACCAGTTGAAATGGTCTGACTGTTAGTTCATTGAGTTGATCTAGTCAACTTGTTTTACTGTTGGAAGATTTGACTTGGTTGACTGTGATTAGGTGAAATCCATTGTTACTCCTCACTTGAAGATTAAACATTAAATTTGTTTCCATAGCCCCACAAAAACTATGGTCTAAAACTGTGTTGCAAGTTATGTTTGGAACATTGAATTAATTCTTAGTCGACTTGCTTGGATAGTCAACTTTGTCGATAAGGGAATATGCTAGTCAAGAAGATAACCGATTCGACCCACAGGAGAAAAGAACCATGTACTTGTGATGTTTTCTGGTGGCTAAATTGGTGGAACAAGTTGATTTAGAGATGTTGATTATTTTGGATGGGCTTTTATTTACACTCTTTCTTCCATGTCTATTCTTCACACAATTGGGGAATGCTATGACATTGTATTGATTTGCATCTTAATTAAAGCATGCCAAATATCTTGAGAAATTAAGCTGACTTGGATAATTAGGGTAAGAAAATATATTAGAAGTTGAATTCGACTTGACTGGTGAATAACTGACATAGAATTTGACTTTTCCATAGACTTTTGTAAAGAATTAATTGAAATCATCCTGGTGTAGAACCATCTAATCAAATCGATTCGACCAAGGTTCTAACATTGTAGATGATGGATGTGTGTGTTGATGAAGTTGTTAGGGACATCGATGTTTAGTACATGACTATTATATATTTTATCTTGTTTATTTTCTACTCCTATTTCAACATATTCCTGATGTATTGCAATTTTAATAAATCCATGAGTTTGTAATTAATGATAGAATTTTCATTAAAAAAAATTACATGAAGGATGTTGAGTCAAGTTTTGTTTATGTGTGGACTAAGTCTTCAATCATTGGAGTAATAAGTCAAGGGAGGGTGAAACATGAGCCTTGTTTAAGGCAAGGAATCTTCTCTTTCTTTGTAATTGAAATCATTGTCTAGTTGATGAGATTAACCTCTTGTTGACATTCGTCAATATGAAGTCGACAAATATTGTAAAAAATCCAATGCTGGCAAAAAATTAGTTTATCTAGTCATGTTAAAGTCCTCCTTCATGGAAATAAATTGCAGGCACCAAGAAACATTAAAGCAACGAGTAGTAAGTAGTAAGCAATCAACATAGCCATCCTGTTTACAATACATTTGATAATATAGTAGCAATGCGCATTAATTGACAACCATAAAAAGAAAGCTATCAATTAGAGACTAGCTATAATCTTAAAGAAAAATAAAGAATCCATTACAACCAAGAAGAAAATTGAATGTGCAACATACACAATTTTGCAATAGAACTAACATAGCATCCAAGTAGTAGAATTTTTTTAACAAAAGTACTTGCAATGGAGAAAACATTCAAAAACAAGAAGTTACATGAACATAGCACACACCAATTGTTGAATGAATAAGATGATGAAAACATGACACTGTATTGATTGAGCTTCCTGGAATGAAAATTGTAGAATGGTCACTTGGGTTATGGCAGTGAAAAAGAGTAAGATGGTTGAAGTGTAGAATTTCACTAATTTAATGTATGAATGAAGGACTCCCAAGAGTGACATTCACAGGATGGATTCATTCATAGAGAAGCAAGAAAGGTCCCAAGATTAGAGAGGAATTGTCCAAAAATTTATGGTTGGAGTAGTATTTTGTATGGTAGAGAGACTGTAGACTCAATGATTAAGAGTTGAGATCTCCAATATGTAGTCACCTTGTGAGAAGAAGTCATTGTAAACCTTGTATGCATGCATCTTCCTATGTAGTTGGCAGTTTTTGTAGGTGAGTTACCTAAATGCATATAAGTACACATGGTTAATGTACAATAATGATACTTCTACGAGAAGTAGAGGTCCAAGACATTGTTGCATCCTTTCTCAGTACGAACAAGGAATTGAGGGTGGTGGATATGTTGGCAGGGCCTCTTAGTCCATGTATAGTCGTCATATCTATATGAGTAAATGTATGTAATAAATGCTAAAAAGTAAATGTATGAGTGATTGGTTGGAGAGGGTACAATTGCTCCAACCACATCATCTATGTCTAAGCATATATGAAGACTTAATGGAAAGCTATTTGGAATTCCTTCCCAAAACTCATTTCTTCTTTTTGTATTATGGGTGTTATTATTGTTTCTATGATGTAACCTATTATTATATGTGCATTGTAGGTTAATTTTTTTCTATTTGCTACAACACCCTCCAAAATTTTGGCTTGCACTCAATTTTGGAGTTTTCCTTGGTCTTTTCAATGTTGTTGAAAACATTAGAGCTCATTTCATGAGTGTTCTTGCAGTGCTTTGGTCCCTTTGGCATGTTGGGTTAACTGTCATCTTTTGGCATGTTTGGATGTCGTACAATGAATGCAAGATTTTTCTGATGGTTTCAAAGGTCAATCCTTGTGTATATAAGTTATCCAAACCATGTAAAGGTATGTCACATCCATACACAAAGTCTTGAGCGTTGTCGCATAAGTGTCGTCACAGTCGCCTTAAAGCCCATCTTAAGTGTTGTACTTGTTGTATCTTGTCTTGAGGCAGTCACACGGAGGGAATTTTTTTTTTCATGTGTTCCAATGATCTACGTTGTCATGTCATCAAAGTATGCTAAGTGTGTGATCACAATCAAGGTTTATCATAGTTCATCACCAATCCCACACTTAGCCATTTTTGGAGAATCATCCCGCTTGAGCAACTTAGCTTCACCGGGCCCTAAGTGAACTGCCCACTGCGCCAATCTCAACCCTCTAAGCTATGACCTTACTTCTTGGAAATGCACAATGTGAAGTCTCAACCCTCTAAGATACGACCTTACTTCTTAGAACTGCACAATGCGTAGTCCCTGTCCCCCATGGCTGCTTCTCTACGCAATGTCTATGCCCATCTCCCGATCTTGACCCCCATAATTGCATAGTTGTGTCTCCTAATATTCCTTGAACTGCATACTCCACATCTTCAACCCTCAAGCTTTCCCCTTATCTATTGGAACTTCACAATATACATAAGCCCAACCTCTCTTGACATCCAAAACTACGCAGATGGTTCTCCCAATTTCCTTTTCCTCAATGAGACCCCATTGCCTCCAGAAACTACGCAATTCTGCCCTTCAAGCCTCTCTGAGTTGCACATTACGGAGTTTGAGAGCCTAATCTCTGCCCCTGACTATTGGAACTACATAATGTGTAGTCACTTGACCCCTCTTCCATCCTATCACCTTATCCTAGGTTCAGTTGATGGATCACAATGCATCATCTTAGAGTAGGAGTTTTCGGATTGATATCATCTCGTCATGAGTGAATTACAAGAAAAGGTACACTATCATGTTATGGCAAGAAGATGGAGAAGGATAAGAAGGAGGGAAGCATTCCTAAAGACTCTCTTGTAGCTGAACTCACAAGTGGATCAATCAAGAGAAAGCAAAGGGACAGAAGTTTGCAACTACCATCCAAGACTAAAGATCATTGAAGATTATGTATCATCAAGCCATGCGGAGGTGAAGATAAAGCATGTCCAAGAAAACATCCATCACTTAACAGTAACATTGACTTGACATTACCAAATCATCAAGCAGTCCATGTCAGCAGTGTCATGTCATGAGTGGTCATATGCCACATCACTATTGTGGACCAGGTATATTGTATTCAAATGTATTGTAAAGTGGACTTCCAAAGGAAGCACATGTAATGTAAAGAGATTTAAGTTGAAAAGTCATTGAAATTCAAACAGTGATGAGGGTAGTCAAAGAGTCACCCTTGATAATATATACTCCCTCATTGTATGAGACACAAAATTTTTCACCTTGGCTCCTCCTGCAAGGCATTAGAGAGATAAACTAGTTCTTTGAGGAGAAAGGAGTGGCTCCAATGTCTCACTATTGGGGCTAGTGATGTACATTGTAAACCTGTGTCTTGGAACTTTTACTTAATAATAAGAGCCTTTAAAGTCAACACATTCTTCATGCATGGAATATGAATTTTTGTAAGACTATTTTATGGATGTTTGTATTTCATGTTTGCTTTCACATGTGCTAAGATAGTTGAACTATTTCAATTATTTTAGTTCTTATCTTATTGAGAATGTGCTGTAATGGTTGTTATTTTTGTCCCATCCTTGTGGGCTATTCTACGAGATACTAGACAAATCTTTCTTCATTTATTGGTTGTAACAACTGTTGCATCCACTATGGACTATTCTGTTGGATGCTAAACGGATCCTTTCTGGTTCATGTGTGTCTCTTATTGGGTGGTAATATTACCTCTCACTTAGAGGATCAATTTTCTCCCCCCTCTGCATTAGAAGAACCTCGATGCAATTGCAATTGAACACTCACCAGGCACACCCCCTTGCTTTTCGAAGATACCTTTGCACCCCTCTCTCTTGTTGATAGTTAGAGCCAAGGAAAATATTTAAGGATTTGGAAACCAGACATTTATACTAGATGGGACTCCTAGACCAAGAGGTGTGAGGTATAATTGGGATGTCATACCAAGGAGGTTCCCTGAATGTTGGCGGGTCTAGCATCATCAACATTAATGGCGCTAGAAGGAGGGAAACCAATATTTTATGGTTGATAAACCCACCGACCCCATCATTCCATCTTATGGTCAAGGTAACAATTTTCATTGCACCTCCCCTACTCATGCTTCTGAAGTTGGTGACTCTTCTTAGCCTAGGCCTAAAAGCGAAATTCCATATGATCAAATTCGGGCCATCTGCCCTATAACCCGTCAATTTGAAAAAGTTGTTGGATTGATTCTGAGAGTAATCAATCTTCCATATTATCCAAAGAATAATAAGACCACCCCTAGGGGATAGTACTTTCAATTCTTGAAGACATACTTCTTTCCATTATTGAATAATTAGTAGAATTTGTGGAAAAACAAGAAGAGCCTACACTATTTCATGGAGGTGACAAAGATAACGTTCTACTCTTAGACACAACTTTAGGTGGGATAAGCGGAGAAGAAGAAGATGAAGAAGAGCCATCATATTCTGATAAAGAAGAGGAGGACAATGAAGAAGAAGACATGGGAGTCCAAAATCTAAACTGTATGACTCAGGGCCCACTCCCACTTCCGGGTGTTCTACACAAGATGCCAAGGCATTCAGAGAAGCTCTTAACGAAGTATGACCCTCATAAGACAGTGAAGGTTGAAGACCATCTAGACAAGTTTTACCTACATTTGCAAACATTTGAGGTACGCTACGATGATGTTGCATGTAGGATTTTCCCAAGTACCTTGGATGGTATAGTAGTTTTATGGTATCACAACCTTCCTCCAAACTCCATACAAAATTAGAGGGGGTTCAAGAAGATCTTCCTTGAAAAATTTGTTGATGATAAGACCCCCGCCATGTTATTGAAAGAGTTGGGTAATCTTAAGATGGAGAAAAAAAAGTGAAAATTTTCAACCAGAGGTTCAATCACATCTTGAAAATTTTTATGGAAAACTTGAAATATCATGACTCCATCACCATAGATTACTAAACCTCTGCCTTGCTAGCAAACATTGCGCAGTTTGTGAAGCGAGTTGTGAAACAAACATTGACAAATTTTTTTGAAGAGGCTATTGATGTCGAGAAGGACTTGCATGCTATTGGAGTCATCTCATATGATGAACCAACCAAAGAATCCAAGGACACAAGTAAGAGGTCCCAGGCCTCATTGAGTAGGGATAAAGAGAAAGAACCATCTAATATTGAAAGCTTGACCCATCATGTCAAGTCTTTATCTAATGTAATGGCAGAGCTCAAATAGAGGTCAAGCGAGACCACTGTGAGTAGTAAGCCTCTGAGATTTAACCTGTTTAGAAGGACTGTAGCTTCTAGTAGCAGCAACAACCGACTGACAAAGTCTGCGCAGAACTCCAATGTCATCTTGAACATTGAGAAGATAGGAACAAATCAATATTGTACGTTTCATCAAGAACATCATTCAGAGAAGACATGCTCAAAGTGGAAATAATCCATGAGCATGGTCGCTACACAAATTGTTGATTCAGTAATGGTTGAAGAGCATGTTGAGCCTACTAAAGAAAATGAAGAAGCTACTCCAACCGATGAAGCTCCAAGTGTTGGACATGTAGTAAACATGTTTAACTGTATACTCACAGCCCAAAAGAGTATTGTCAATAAGCAACCTCTAAGTGATGGTCTGACCCAGAAACATACCAAATGGTACAACTTGAGAAGCCAAGGGCTGACCACTACAATCGAGTTGTGGAAGTAGAAATTCAAAGAAAATTTGTTAAGGAAAATAAGCCCACTGACCAACTCAGTGTTGGACACTAAGAGAAAGTCTAGGAAAGCAGTCTCAACGAAAAGTAAGGTCAACTTTACCATAGTAAAATTGTTTTCATTGTGTGAAATTACTTAATAAACCACATTTGTTAAGTAATTTATAATTAAACCCATGAAGAATAATTAAATAAATCACTATTTATTTAATTATCTTCTAGGAATAATTAATTAAACCATTGTTTAATTAATATTCCTTGTCATATTTGACCCAGTTATGAAAAATAAACAAATAATCTATTAATTATCTTATTTTTCTCTAGGAATAATTAATTAATCATTAATTAATTATTATTATTTGTCAAGTTTGACTAAATCCCTTAGGAATAATTAAATAAATCATTATTTGTTTCTTATTCGTTAACCATATTTCTTGAGATGATAAATAAATCATTTATTTATTTATTATTTCTAAATAAAATTTTAAATACTTTTTCCCTCCTAACCAAATATAATAAAGTATTCCAAGTGGTTATTTCTAGAATGGGGTTAATAATATTTTATTATTGCTTGTTATTCGAGGATAACCTGATATTTTGTTATAAATAGGAGGGCTTTCCATTCATTATTTTCTTTTGATCATTTTGATTGTTCCACTCATTGTTGTAACTATGATTATTATCATTGTCACACACCATTGTTTCTTTCCATTTGAGTTCCCATTGAGCTCAAACATTTTACTTGTTGGGTTTACACATTATAGAGGAGAGAGACTCTACAAAAGCTGAAGATGTTTAAGGATAGCCAAGAACAAATCCCATAGAGGGGGAGTAGTAGCATTTATTTGTTCCATTCATAGGTGTTATTTAATAAAATATATTCTTTGTATATATGGTTTCCATTGGATTATTGGAGATACCTACATTTATTATTATTTCATTTTGTTGTTTAACTATGATTGTGGCATAGATCATGGCTTTGGCAAGTTTGTTTCTATCATTTGTTGCAGATCTACAATGTTTAGCAACCATTTATATTGTTGAGACTGTTAGTCATCCATAGTCTTAAGTGTTTCCCTTTCGTACACCTTCAAGGAGAAAACACTATAACAAGATGCATTAGCAAATGGTGCTACCAGGATGCCACCATTGAGGGACAATTTTTCTATTGAAATTATTTATAATCCTTCCCGGATAATAGCACTTATTTACACATTTTTTATGATGACCAACAAATATTGTGCTTCATGGCAAACAAACTTATTTTAAGACGCATCGATCGATGATGACGAGAACAAAAGGGCATTGTAGGATGCAACTGGTGCAAGTAAAGGACACCTTATCCCTAAGGGTGTGGTATCATTTGAAAAGCTGTATGACCTACATAATTTCTTTTGGGGACCTGTCAATGCCAAGACCCACCGTTCCAGGTTGCCGCACAAGCAGATTAATTTGGGAGCTTATAAGGATCCGAAAGATGTCAATCTTGGTACTTGTTGCACATCACAAGAGTGAAAAGCCTTTGTCCTCTTATTCATGCAGTACCGTGATGCCTTCATGTGTACATATGATGAACTCAAGACATATGACATATGAATCATCCAACATGTGATATCGATCAAGGAAGGGGCCAAGCCATTTCAACTGAAGCTAAGGAAAGTACATCCAATGCTTGAGCCCCTTATTCAGAAAGAGTTCAGAAAATTTATGGATGCCCAAATCTTATACAGAGTGCGACATGCAACGTGGGTGTCAAATTTGGTCCCAGTAAGGAAGAAGTCTAGGTAAATCCGCTTGTGCATAGATTTCTGAAATCTCAACCGCACCTCAGACAAATACAACTACCTGTGTCGTCCATGGAATAAATATTGCAAAAAATATCGGGGTCTGAAATGTTTTCTTTGTTAGATGGATATTCTGGATACAACTAAGTTCTGGTTGCAGATCTTGATAGAGTTAAGACCACGTTCAAAACGAAGTGGGGCACGTTCGCATTCTGACGAATGTTGTTTGGGCTAATCAACGTTGGTGCAACATTCCAACGTGCTATGGACATTGCTTTCCGTGGACTCATTGGATAGAGTGTAGTGGTATATATAGATGATGTAATAGTGTTCTCCAAATAGATGTCAGACCACATACGTCACTTAAAGAAGATTTTTGAGCAATGTCACAAGTATGGGATATCCTTAAATCCCAAGAAAAGTATCTTCACAATGTCTGAGAGTAATCTCTTGGGCCACACCATTGCTAAGATTGGGATTAAGGTAGATCTGGACAAGGTCAGGACAATCACACAAATTCCCTTCCTACTGAATAAGAAATCCATGCAGTCTTTCTTGGGGGATAAATTTCCTCTGCAAGTTCATCGCCGACTATGCCTAGATTGTCAAACCAATATAGGAGATGGTGAAGAAATACACATTCTACAAATGGGATAAAAGGGAAAAGGACACATTTTACTATATTAAATAGGCTATATCATAATCACCCACATTGTACAAGCCAGACTTTGATAAATATTTCTTTCTCTACACTTTTGCTTCTAATACCTCTCTTGCTTCTATACTCACTCAGAAGGATGAATTGAACAATGAGCGACATATCTCCTTCATGAGCGCAAGTCTGCAAGGACCAGAGCTTAACTACCCCACTGTGGACAAATAGGCTTATGCAGTATACAGGGTGATAAATCACTTTAGACCTTATTTATTGAAGAACCATTGTGTTATCTTTGTCCCACACTCAGCAGTTAGATCATTGCTTTTCCAACAAGAGTTGGGTGAAAGGAGGGCGAACTAGATGACAGGGTTGCAAGAGTATGATATAGAAATCAAGTTAGTTCACACAATAAAGGGCCATTATCTTTTCCAACTAGCAACATAAGCAATAAATGCGAAGGAGGAAGAAGAAGAACTTTTAGGATGGGAGCACGAAATTGAGATGTATAATGTTGAGTGAGCCTCCCTCGCTACAAACACAAACTTTTGGTACATGGATGTGCGGCAATACCTTGAGCACGGCATAGTTCCCTCCCAATTTTTCGCATGACAGAAGAGTGAACTCAGACTTAAATCTTTATCTTATCAGTTGGTTCATGGGGTGTTGTTCAGAAGGCACCATAACTGAGTATTTTTCAAGTGTTTAGAGGTGCATGATTCAGAAAAGGTATTGTGTGATCTCCATGACGGACCAGCTAGGGGACACTTTGCAGGAAACACCACAATACATAATGTTATGTAGGCTAAATTTTACTGGCCTACATTATTCAGAGATGCTCATGCTTACACCCACAAGTGTCTGGTCTATCTAAGGTGTGCTAATAAAAACAAGAAGTCATTCGCCCCATTGCAACCCATTACAGTGGAAGAACCTTTTCAACAATGGGGATTGGACATTATTAGGGAAATTTTCCTACATTCAGCATCACTACATCTTAACTGCTACAGATTACTTCACGTGGTGGACATAAGCAGTTTCAATCAAACCTGTGAATGATTAGGAAGTCATCAACTTTCTATAGCAGAACATCATTTCCAGGTTCAACGTTCTTACTTCACTTGTTTTTTACAATGCAACATACTTTTCATTGTTAAGACTATATGATTTTTCATTGGAAAATGGTATCATATTGAAACATTCAACTAATTATTATTCGTAGGGGAATGGTCTTGCTGAATCCATGAACTAGAACCTTATCCACATTATGAAAAATACCATATTCTCTGAAAAATGAAACTAGAACTTCTCTTTGGTGAATGCCTTATGGGCTGATCGAGTCATGCCAAAACCTTCCCTGAACACCTCCCCTTACTTCTTGGTGTACATAAAAGAAGCCATCCTCGTGCCAAACATCTACATTCCTGCTCTCCAACTATCACAAAAATCCCAAGGCAAGTCATGTCTGTTAATTCAGCATAGGATGGACACTCTTCATAAGCTATAGGAAGAAAGGTTGAAAGCTAAAGAAAAAATTTTACTTCACCATAGTCATATCAAGAGGTGGTTCAACAAGAAGTCTGTAGGAATAAAAAACTTTAGTGTGGGTGACCTAGTCTTAAAGTGGGATAAAGCCCACAAGGGCAAAGGAAAATAAACTAAGTTTCAGCCCGTATGGATTGGGCCATTCACAGTACACTAAAGGCTTGGCCAACACACTTATCATCTTCAATCACTTGACAAAAATATTGACTCTCTACCTATCAATGGGCAAGACTTGAAACAATATTTTCATTGAAAATATGGGGTTGTGCCCTACACTATGTACACAATATTTTCTTTTGTTTCTTGTTTATTTGTTTGAATTTTGTTTTGATTTCCCTTATGTGAATAAGTTTTGTGCATGAATATGTCACAACTTCTAAGTATATGTATGGCTGAACTATAAAGAGTCTTGTAGCACTTCAACATTTGGCTACCCTTCTTTCCATCTTCCTTGTGTTGGTTACATACTTTTGGTCGATGAATTTCTGACAGAAAATACGATCCATCCGTAAGGAGAATTTTGGTCCAACCATGAACCCATATCTAGTTCGGGAACCTCATGCCCATACTCAGTTTTCTTATTTGGTGTCTTCAAGCTTATCCAACTAGTAGAAATGGAGAATGGGAAAAATCTAAATGAGAAAACCTAAATCAGAGGTCTCTATATGCTTCTCTGGAGGAACAACCTCTTCTTCTCTCAATAAGTCGAGATCCCTCTCCCACCCAAAAAAAAGTGGTGATACAAAGTTTAATTTAAATAAAAAAAAGTGAATTTGAAAGAAGAGAAAGGCTTCTTACACAAAGAGGTGAAGCAAGCAACTCCCTTGGGGTACTGTTCAGGCTCGCTGGTAGAGGAGCAATGTTTGTGTTCCCATGTGACTCCACAGGGGTACTGTCTAGGCTTACTGGCAATGGAGCAACACCAGAGGTGAAAAATTATACTCTGAAAATATTAGGCTTGCGAGCTACACTACCCTTCCCAACTGGACACATTGTGATCATGATAAATCTTATGTTTTGTTCAACCGAGAAGGCATAGAGGGGACCATGTATTTTTGTGAGGTAAGTGGGAAGGCCAAAGTAATATGCACACTGAATCAACACTCCCTAAAGAAGCAAGGCCCTGCATAGAAAAAATTAACGAAGACAAAGAAGTTGGAGTTCAACCAGTGTGTCGCCAAATGTTGTAGTTGCTGCAATGCACTCCAAAATTTTGGCTTCCACTCAATTTTAGAGCCTTCCTTGGTATTTTTCATTGTTTTTCAAGCAATAGAGCACATTTCATGAGTGTTCTTGCAGTGATTTAGTCCCTTTGGAATGTTTGGTTAACTGTTGTCTTTTGGCATGTTTGGTTGTCATACAATGAATGCAATCCTTTTCTGATGGTTTCAAAGGTCTGTCTCTATGTATATGAGTTGTACCAACCATGTAAATAACTATCACATCCATACACAATCTTGAGCACTATCGCACAAGTATTGTCACAGTTGTCCTAAAGCCTATATTAAGTGTCACGCTTGTCGTATCTTGTCATGAGGTAGCCACATGAAGGGACATTTTTTATTCATGTGTTCCGATGATTTATGTTGTCGTTTTTTTAATTATGCTAAGTGTGTGATCACAATCAAGGTTCATCATGGTTTATCACTTATCCCACACTTAGCCATTTTTGGAGAATCATCCCGACTAAGAAACTTAGCTTCATCAGGCCCCAATTGAACTGCGCATTGCATAGTCTCAACCCTCTAAGATGTGACCTTGCTGCTTGGAACTGCACAATGTGTAGTCCCTTTCCCCCAAGTCTTATGCTCTGCATAATTCATATGCCCATCTTCCGATCTTGACCCCCATAATTACACATTCGTGTCTCCCATTCTGCTTCGAACTACACACTTCACATCCTCAACCCTCAAGATTTTCCCTTGTTTACTGGAACAGTGAAATGCATAGAAGAACAACCTCTCCTAACATAAAAAATTGTGTAGATGGTTCTCCTAGTGTCCTTTTCCTCAGACGGACCCCATTACCTCCAGAAACTGCGTAGTTCTGTCCTTCAAGCCTCTCTGAGCTACGCATTGCACAATATCAGAGCCCAAGTTCTCCCCCTAACTTCTAGAATTGTGTAATGCACAACCACTAGGCCCCTCTTCTAGCCTATCACCTTGTCTCGGGCTCAATTGATGGATCATAATGCATCATCTTAGACTAGGGGGTTTTCAAATTGATGTTGTCTTGTCATGAGTGAATTGCAAGAACAGGTACACTATCATGTCATGGAAAGATGATGGAGAAGGAGAAGAGGGAGGGAAGCATGCCTAAATACTCTCTTATAGCTAAACTCAAAAGTGGATCAATTAAGAGAAATAAAATGGGCACAGGTTTTCAACTACTATCCAATACTAAAGATCGTTGAAGTTTCCGCATTACCAAGCCATGTAGAGGTGAAGATAAAGCATACCCAAGAAAAAATACAACAGTTAGCAACACTAGTGAATTGACATTGCCACATCATTAAGTATTCCATGGCAGCAGTGTCATGTCATGAGTGGTCATATGCCACATCAATATTGTGGACCATGTATATTGTATTCAAATGTATTGTAAAGTGGAAGTCCAAAGGACACACATGTAATGAAAATAGTCATGTAAGTTTAAAACTTACTGTAAGTCAAAAATTCATGAGGGTAGTCAAAGAGTCACCCTTGGTTACATATACTACCTCATTGTATGATCAAAAGACTTTTTCACCTTGGCTCCTCCTGTAAGGAATTAGAGAGATCAACTAGTTCTTTGAGGAGAAAGGAGTAGCTCGAATGTCCCACTATTAGATCTAGTGATGTACGTTGTAAACATGTGTCTTGGACTTTTACTTAATAATAGAAGCCTTTAAGGCCAACACGTTCTTCATGCATGGACTATGAATGTTTGTAAGACTATTCTTTGGACGTTTGTATTTCATGGTTTCTTTCACATATGTTAAGATAGTTGAACTATTTTTGTTATTTTAGTGCTTATCTTATTGAGAATGTGTTGTAATTGTTGTTGTTGTTATCCCATCCTTGTGGACTATTCCATAGGATACTAGACAAATATTTCTTCATTTATTAGTTGTAACGGCTATCACATCCACTGTGGACTATTCCGCTGGATGTTAGACGGATCCTTTCTGCTTCATGTGTGTCTCTTCTTGGCTTGTACTATTAACTCTCACTTAGAGGCTCACTTTTCTCCCCCCTCTGTAGTAGAAGAACCTCAACGCAGTTGCAACTGAACACTCACCAGGCACACCCCCTTGCTTTTTGAAGATACCTTTGCACCCCTCTCTCTTGCTGACAATTAGAGCCAAGGAAAATCTTTAAGAATTTGACAACCAAGAATTTATATTGGATGGGAATCCTACACCAAATAATGTGAGGTCTAATTGGGACTTCATACCAAGGAGGTCCCCTAAATATTTGCGGGTCCAACACTGTCAACAAGTTCATGTAATAAAGGTTAATAAAGGAAAAAAGAATAAGACCAAGGTCATCAGACATATATTCCAAGCTGAATGTTGGGAAAAACATCCTAGTGGGAATCACTTGTTGTTTATTATGGCTAAGGAAATTGGCAAAGTCAAAGAGGCATTTATTTATGAAAATAAAGGAAAATAGGAGAAAAGGGAGACGAAAGGTCACAGATTTGTATGAGAGGAAAATTTAAGGAAAATAGAGGAAAATGAAGAAAATAAAGACCTTGATGATAAAAAGGCTTCTGAGAATTAGTTCACAACTTTTTGTTAGTTTAGTTTTGGAGCTCTCTTCTATTCTCTCAAGATTTTGCACGCTTCGAGAATTCTTGGAGCACTTTGGAATTGTAGAAAGGAAAGCAAAGGAAGGACAAGGAAATCAAAGGAAAGCAAGGAAGGTTGGATTAAGCTGCTTCAACAGGAATATTTTGCAAGTAACAAGTTACATGCATGATTTCTTAGCTAAGGTGTGAATTCATTGTACTTGAATTCGAGTATTTGGTTCATTTGTTGTCACTGGCATGAGTTTTTCCTGGTTTGACAGTGGTTTAAGCCTTGCCTTACCATTTCTTGGATAACCATGGTGTGATGGGATTCTTTTCTAGTTGAGATTTGGGTTTCTGGAAGGTTTTGGAACTACGTGAGGTGGTCTCAGGAAATTCCCAAGGGTTGGGGGTGGAGGTGGTTTAATCTCTAGGAAGCCCTCAGAAGGTGAGTGGAGACGGGAAAATTCCTCAAGGTAATGGTGAAGAAACTCTAAGGCATCCAATCTTGTTTTGTGATTTGTATCTTTTGACCAGTTTTGGCAAGATCATGATAGCTTGAAGGTGGAGGTGGTTTAATATCTTGGAGTCCATAGTTGTTTATGTCTTGGGATCCCACATTCATGCTTGGAATATGGCACGGGGGTGATTGGCTGAAAGAAAGATTTTGTTCATCCCAATCTATGGTCAAGTGGTATGTAGAAGTCCTCGACTTGGTTGGATTTTTCATAAGTTAATAAGAGATTTTTTCCTATTGTAATATATGAGCACTTGTACTTGTTATTATGGTGATTTAATGGTTTTTTTGTCATGGTTAATAATATGGTTGTTTGTTGGTTATAAGCATGGATTTGTAATGTGCTCTAGCTATGAATTTTTCAAGACTTGATAAGCATTTGATGGTTAATGAATGTACTATCTAACACGTGTTATTGCAGCTATTATCAAAGGGCATTAAACCTTCCTGGTGATTCTCAGATAAGTTTTAGTCTCCTGTGTTCAAATATGCATTCATGACCTTTATCTTACATGTTCACCATATGTTTGATGAAATGATTTTCATGGTTAGGCATGGTTAGGTTAAGTTCTTGTTTAATTTTTGTATGAATAAAATTGTCATTATGTCATTTATCACTCTGAGAAGTTACAGAAAATTCTTGGCAGTGGTCGAGAGGCTTGTTATAGACATGTTTGGGCACTGCAACCCCAATCACATATGTCGATAAACCAAGGGCTCTTAAACCCCTAAAAGTGTTGTTTCACACCCTAAAGGATCATGGTCAACTGATTACATCATTTCCCAGAAGTTCCACCTAAAAAACCACTCAGAACTAGCCAAAACTAGACCATACAGACTGCTCCATGCTTAGGGTGTGATGCATACTGGCTGCTACTCTAGCAAGGTGTGATGCATACTGAAAGAGCCTTATGTGGGATGCGATGGGTGAGAGTAGACAAATGGTAGAGACAGTTTGCTAAGTGGAAACCTAGAGAATCTTCTAGAAACTTCTCATATGACACTTGCCTCTCTGAATTCGCCCAGGGATGAGTAAGAGATCATGAAATCTCCAAGTGGAACCAAGAACTATCAGTGAAATGATACTAATCAAAAACCCAGAAGCTAACTCACCCCTTTGCAAATATCTATAAATGGATCCCTCATCTGAGAGATCTAGAGGCTGGAATTTTGTAATTTGTAAGGAAGTGTTGTTGGTTTCTCTTTGAGAAGAAACATTGTATTGTTGGGTGATCTTGCTTTTCATGAGGTGAAGAGGGCTTTCATGTTGGGAGGATGATGGATCAGACAGCTGGGTTGTAATCCTCTCTTCTACTTCTACTATCAATAAAGTTCTTTGAGTTTTCCTCCATATAATTGTGTATTTGTAAATCTCATTATTTGTGGATGCAATTGTATGGTTAATGTATTTCTGATTCTGTCATTGTTTATGATATCATAGATCTCGATGCTTTGATGGTGTGTTGTTACTTTGTCTCTATAGATATTCTCTAAAGCGGGACAAGTAGGAGAAGAGTGGCAAGCTCTATCAAAGGGGAGAGGAAACAAGTAAGGAGCCAAGCGGAAGATACAGGTTAGTGCTCTCTGCTTCTCTCTTATCTATCATACATAAAGGAAATCTTGAAGCACTTTGAATTGTTTGTTTCTAAGATAGCTACCAATCTTAGTGGGACTAGCAAATCGAAAAGACACTAGTTTTCCCAGAAACAAGGCTTCCCTAGAAAAGTGGTTCTGATCTCAAGACCACACCCTCTAAACTAAAAATTTTGGGCAATAACTGCAGGGAAGGAAACTTGTTTGTGTGGTTTGAGGGCCATAACTGCACCCTTTCCTTGTCATGCATTCAGTTGGAGGGATATAACCACACCCTTGCCTTGTCATGCATGTGGTTGTGGTCCCAATTCAGTGAAAATCTATCTAACTCAGGGTTTGGTCACTTGGGGTGGTTATTTGGCCCTTGAGTATCTTGTAAGCCTTAAGGGATGTCTGTAAGTTTTCAATTATCGACTTGACTTCCATAATTGAAGCTTGGAGGTTGAGTCATGTCATAATAACTCTTCATCCCATATTTACCTTGGCAGGCCAATGAAATTGAGTAAATGTGGGAGGGGTGGGTTACAAGGTGGTATCATAGCATGGTTCAAATACTTGGACTGGATGGGCTAGATGCATGTTGCTATGCATGCATTGTCATGGTTATGGTTGTCATGCATGAGGTCATTATATGTAGTTAGTGTTATCATGCATGATGTTGACATATTTATATGATTATGTACATATATGTATTGTGTGAATCCATATTGGTTTTGTAGATGAGATAGCCTCCCCTAAACTTCACTAAGGTATGTTGATTATTTTTATATCTGGTTATCTCACATGGTATGTTTGTAGGAAGAAGAAGATCAAAGATGACTGTTAGAATGATGGATTATAGTTCACGAGACTCTCCTTATAGATTAGATGAGAAACCAAGAGACGAGTACTCTCTTGACATAACATATATCTTGAGAAGTCTAAAGGAAAAAATCAAAAGTTGCAAAGCAGATAATGACAGAATCATTCAGTCACAGGAAATACTTGCTAGGGCATAGGAAAAGAAGGAAAAGGTTAATGCAATGTTCCTACAAAGTTTTTCATATTTGCAGAGATAGGGACAACCATGGATCATTTATGGACAAGAGGATAGGACTAATGGGGCATATGGTAGTAGATCAAGGCATAGGTCAAACAAGGATGACATAATCAAAGATGGTAGGTTCTTGGATATGCCTGATAGGAGAGGTGGTGGTTATGGGTTCAATTCTAGTTCTGGTTTAGACAGGTATCATGGTCTCATTACTATCATCCTTACAAGAGGAGTGAGATGGGATATTTTATGGATGAGTTCAAGAAAGAAAATCCTTATACATTTGATGGAGATTTGAAGAAACCAAAATATTGAGAGGCATGGTTTCTTAGGATGGAGAATTTATTTGAGCTACATGATTATATAGAGAACATGAAAGTGAGGATAACTATTTTCAGCCTCAAAGGGAAATCAGACATCTAGTGGGAAGACATAAAGTGTGTCAAAGATATCAAGATAGAGGAGTTGAGTTGGCATGAGTTCAAAAGACTCTTAAGGAAAAAGTACTTGTCTGAGAGGTACTATGACAATAAGGCTAAGGAGTTCTACGAGTTGAAGATGAGATCTATGACAGATGAGGAGTACACGACTAAGTCCCTGGAGTTTTTGAGGTATGTGCCTTACCTCAAAGATGAGAAGACAAAAGTTCAAAGGTTCATCAGTGGATTTCCATTAGCATTCAAGGATAAGATTGAGAATGATGAGCCTCAGTCATTGGAGGACTTCATTAGGAAGTTGGAGCACTATTATGAGCAATCGAAATGCAAGGTTGAGCCTAAGCATGATTGGAAAGGGAATGACAAGACTAAAGGAAAGTGGCGACCAAAGCGGGAAAGACCTTAGGATGTAAGTGAGAAGGAAAATGTTGCTCCTTACAAGAAGTTTAATGCGGTAGAGAAGGGATGTGGACCTCAAGCTAGAGAGAATCAGAATAGGGTGGTGGAAGAGAACCGTTGTAGTGTTGGAATTGTGACAAATTTCATCGCAAGAGGGATTTTTCATTGTATGAGGGTGGCAGACCTTAGATCTACAATTCTTAGAAGGCACAAACAGTTGGGGATGTGGGCTAGATCATTCCTTAGATATATGTAGCATTTGATAACAAGGAGAAGTATCACCAGGGATCCATTATTGAGATGGAAAGTAAGCTCTGTGATCGAGTTGTTTCCATTTTGATTGATCCTAGATCTAATTATAGTTATGTTAATCCTTGCCTAGTGGATAAGTGTGGTTTGAGAAAAATAATTTCATGCAGAGTCTTGGTTGGTTTACTTGGCTACAGGCTCTACGAAAATAGTTCATCATTGGGTAAGAGCTTGTGCCTTCGAGCATAATGGTATGCCTACATCAGTGCATCTAAATGTGCTTCCATCGGGATCATACAACATGATTCTAGGTATGGATTGGTTGTACCTTCACAAGACTAAGGCAGATTCTTATGAGAAGGCTATCAAATGCTTGGATGATGAAAAAGAGAAAAGAATATTGCAGAGAAAGAAGGAGCCTACATCGGTGAGAATGGTATGAATGTTAAGCACAATTGTAGGAAAGGGTGTGCATTGTTTGCAGTGCATGTTTCCAGTGAAAAAGGTAAAAATGTTGAGGATGTAGAAGTCTTGAAGATGTATATGGTTTTGCAGTAGTTTCATGAAGTATTTCCAACAGATATTTCAGAGTTGCATCCTCATAGGGAAGTGGGATTTTCTATTGAGTTTGTACCAGGAGTAGCACCAACATCAAAGGTGCCTTATAGGATCAGCACTCTAGAGTTAGTGGAATTGAAGCTACAATTGAAGGAAATGATTGACAAGGGATAAATTAGGCCAAGTGTGTCACCTTGGGGTGCACTGATGTTGTTGTGAAGAAGAAGAACGATACTCTTAGGTTGTGCATTGATTATAGGTAACAAAACAAGGTGGTGATCAAGAAAATTTACCCATTGCCTTAGATTGATGATTTGTTTGATCAGTTGAAGGGAGTAGTAGTGTTATTGAAGATTGATTTGAGATCAGGGTATCATCAAGTACACATCAAAGGAGATGACATTTACAAGAATTATTTCCAGACTAGGTATGGGAATTATGAGTTTTTTGTGGTTCCTTTTGGTTTGACTAATGAGCTACTTTCATGTGTTTGATGAATAGTGTGTTGCATCCTTATTTGGACAAGTTTGTGATAGTATTCATTGATGACATATTCCAAGAATGAGGAAGAGCATATAGAATACCTGGAAATAGTGTTAATATTTCTAAGAGAACATCGGTTGTATGCCAAGCTTAGTAAGTGTAGTTTCTTTTAGAGATAAGTTCATTACTTGGACTATTTCCAGGGAAGGTATAATAGTGGACCTGGAAAATATCAGAGCTATCATGGAATGGGTAGCTCCTAGGAATGTGGATGAGGTCGATCATTCATGGGATTAGCAGGTTATTACATGAGGTCCATCAAGAATTTCTCATGGATTTCCTATCCTATTACATCTTTGTAGAGGAAAGGAAAGAACTTTGAATGGATAAAAGAATTTGTAGCTAGTTTTGAGCAGTTGAAGCAGTTGCTTACAAATGCTCCAGTTCTAAAAATTACATATACATATAAAGAGTTTATGGTTTGTATAGACACTTGCAAGAGAGGACTTGGTGGAGTCTTGATGTAGGAGGGAGATATTATAGGCTACGAGTCAAGGAAACTGAATGAGCACAAGCAGAATTATGTGACTCATGATCTTGAGTTGGCAACAATCATTCAACATTGAAGATGTAGAGGAACTATCTTCTTGGCAAGAGGTTTGTTTTGATGACTGATCACAGTGGGCTAAGATAATTTTTTGACCAACCTAATTTGAATGCCAAAAAATCTAGATGGTTGGTGATGCTCAGTGAGTTTGACTTCGAGATCAGGTACATCAAGGGAAAAGAGAACAAGGTTGCATATGTTTGACAACTTCTTTTCCGTTTAAAGTGGTGGCTCCTACTGGGGATAATGGGCCCAGTTACCCAATGTGTGTTTTAAGATGAGAGTGGGTGGTTTATGAGTGCTTTGAAATAGACTAATGATAATCTAAGTATTCTACAATGCAATTTCTCTAACTAATTCTAATATAAACCCGGGTGTTCTTGTGTGATATGTGATCTACAAGGAAATCTATTTAGCATGTGATAATAAAGATTGAACACAACTAAACATAGATGATAATGCAAAATATAATTCCTTTGACTAAATAGTTAGTCAAAGGAATTTATAAAATATATCTCATATATGATGAGTTATATATGAAAATCACAACCTCAGCTAGGCATCATACAAAAGTACAATTAAAACTTAACATAAATAATAAATCTCACATATAATCCATGAAAGTAAAGTTTTTCCACTAACTAAATGTAAACAGAATCAATCATACACGATAATAGTACCATATGTATCAAGTCATGCTCATTTGACAAATGACATAGACCAACTTCTTTCTTGAAATCAAATTGTCTCCCAAGAATACA
Source organism: Pinus taeda (assembly GCA_000404065.3). Classification (NCBI taxonomy): domain Eukaryota; kingdom Viridiplantae; phylum Streptophyta; class Pinopsida; order Pinales; family Pinaceae; genus Pinus; species Pinus taeda. Next base: position 110,666 of record APFE031386732.1, read on the forward strand.
AAAGTCCATCAACAAAGGAAAGTAGTCTGATATCTAAAATAAATGATCATGTTCCATCATTTCACCAAAGCATTCACAAACTTACAATATTGCATTCTTTGCAAATGTTTTTGATAAAATTTTGGACCCTTCTCTAAATGCATGAGAAGGGTATAAATACTATAACTAAATGTGCAAGAATAGATTATACAAAAATTGAAGAGGTTTCAAAAAACCTTCCTCCTAAATAGGTAACTAACTCCAAAAATAAACAGAGGCTAAATAAACAAAACTAAGAGGATGACTTGTTGTCTGCCATCTTGTCCTTTAAATTGCAAATATCGGTCATCGGTTGAATTTGAGGAGGTGGACCGAAATGAGTCCTTAGCTATCCAGTGAAGATCACATTGGTGAGTGGTGAAAACATCCTTTGAGTCATGTGAAGGGAACAATTGAGAGTCATAATCTAGCCATGTGGCTTAACCAAATACTACCAATATGACTCCTAGTTAGTCGTGGTCAGTTTTGCAATTGCCTTTCTCTGAATCCCCGCCTTTTCTTGCCAGTCTTTATATAGAGCAGTGAAATCAGGAATTTCTTTTGTATTGCCTTCCTTGATGAGATTGGTGACGAACAAGATGTGGTTCACTACTTTGACGATGTTCTTTGATACTCTAGTTGCCCTTGCAACTGCTAACTCAGCCTGTTTGATTATGGCATCCCATTTTGTAAAGAGGATGTCTTTATGATTTTCTTCAATCTTGGGTAGATTGGCCTTCTTTCCATATTTTGTTTCCTGCCACTTGAGATTCTAGCATTTAAATCATTAAACTTCGTTCTCTAGTCGATTGCCTTGTCTGTCAGCTGGTCGCTAGTAGTCAGATAGGGAGTAATATGTGACATCGTTTGCCAGAAAGACTCTTGCTGTCTCACCAGAAGGGAATTTAATTCCAAGGCCTCTTTGATGAACTCCTCAGTAGTGGGAACATCCTTGTACCTTTCCATGGATTACTGCATTTCCTGGAGTTGCATGTTTTTGGCCAATATATTGGCCTCATGGTGTATTTTCAGGACCTCCATGTCTTGTTGCAATTGCTTTAGTTGCTCTGCTACTTGCCTGTTTGTGCTTGCTTTCTCTATCTCGAGCTCTTGTTCAAGATGTTCAATTCTCTCTTCTTTCTCCCTTAGTAGAGTAGAGGCCTCAGTAGCCTTGTCCATAGTGACCGATGCATATGCTCCTGTGAACTGTGATAGTATAGTCAAGTTCTGGGGCGGATTGAAAGGAATATCCTTCCAGACAATGTCCATGGGCTCATTTCTCGGTGGGAATTCAGGTGCATCTACCCTTCTCCTTTTTCTCTGCCTTCTAACTACAACCTTATGGAGAGGGCTATAGAACACATCAAGTGGAGCTATTTCAGTCACTTTGAGAAAAATCTCTGATGTGGATAGAGCAGGGATAATTTTAGTATGTTGGGACGTTGTTGCTTGTTTCTCCATAGGTGTAGATTGTCTGTCAACAGACTTGGGCTCTATATCTTTATGAACATGCGGAGGAGTTTTGAATTCCTCTGTTTCTTGGGCATTTGAGGCTTTGGGAGTGCCTTGCAATTTCTGATTAAATTGATCCCACTTCTGCTCCAAACTACTACCTTTGGTCTATGAACCAATTTCTGTAGCCGGGGTGCTCATCACTTGCTTCTCAGTTGACTTCCTACTGAACGCAGCTGTGCTTCTAGCATCTTGGGGCTTCCCTATGTCTGGTGTCTTCTCAGTGTTTACCTAAGAGTTTATTTGAGAGCTAGGGCCTCCACTATCAACAGTGACGCTTGGAGTAGACTTATCCTCGAGTTTTAATAGATGCTTTGGGATCACCTGGAGCCTCTCATATCTAAATTCCTGAAATCCTTGAAAATATCCAGGTTTTAGATTCGCTTTTTCCCATTCGAACGCTCTTTCGAAGGATACGAATGACTGTAACAAATCCTCAAAATGATTATCTTCATGATTGTATGGCTTGAGTTTAACTCCAGTAGTGACAATGTATGCCACTTTGTTTGGATCAAATTTCCTCTTAGGCAATGTATGAAGCATGGGGGCTTCCATATGTGTTGATTCCTTAGTGGCATGAACAAAATTGGCTAAATAAAAAGAACCGCATTTGACAGGGAAAATGGGCCATAATGACTTCTTATTGTCTTTGAGAACTTTAGTCACGCCCTTTCCCAAAGTCTGGTAGGAAATATCTCTTGCTAATAACTTATTAGAAACATATAAAGGTAGGACATGTGGATCAGCTGTTGTACCAAAAACCCTAATATAGGTGAACCACTCTTCAATAAAATACTTGCTAAGAATAAGTAGGTCTGTTGCAGCTTCTTGGGAGAACCTAAGGGCTTTCTTATTGAAAATCATTTGATGTAGGGGTAACACAACAACATGGAATATCTTATAGAAGTGAGGTATGTAATGTGACTACCATATTTGTGTATGACTGAGATGGATTGGGTAAGGATCTTGTAAGGTCCATTTCCATCCCATGGTTGGAAATGTTGTGAAAAAACAGATATCATCCATAATGTAGGCACTAAAATAGAAGGGAGGGAGGTTATCTGAAAAGGAGGCTTTCTTCTGTCGATATCCAGTAATGGTGGTGGCTAGGTTGTCAGATAGGATGGAATGCCAATTCATTATATGGGAATTAACACAAGCATCAATCAGAGGAATCCATTCTATTGAAAACTTAGTATTATTGGGTAGCCCATACAATCTACATAACATGGCTATTGCATAATTGTAGGGGTTTTCCAAAGAGGCTATAATAGACATTCCCGATTTGTCATACTTGAATTTGTTATCTAACACCCTCCAACCTTGAATTAGCTTGAAGGGGTCTGGATTATTCTTTGCGAAGTTAGCCACAAATGTGTTGTCATAGATATCCTGGGGATCAAGTATGTGGTACATATTCTTCAGATCCTCTGCTTTGAACGACCCTATAAGCTCCATCTTTGAATTCTTGAACTACTTACCTTCAATGATAAGGTTTTCAATCACCCACCTGATCATGTCTGTATAGGGGAGGATTTTAGCCCTTGCTCCTATCCTATGAAGGAATGAACAAGAAGCATCTCTACATTGAAGTTCTGAAGGCCTTTTTGAGTCAGCTATTGCTCTCATAATAGTGATTTTAGGACACTTGTCCTCCAACCTATTCTAAATTGCTTTCCAAGCTGTTGCACCTCCAACAACATCACAAACTGTATCAACAAAGATAGGAGCCATCTCTGTAAACTCAACTTCAACAATGGTCTATTTGCTCTGTTTCTGCATCACCTTTCTTAGGGACATGTCTTTTTTCGCTTTCCTGAGACAGAAAATATATATCAGCAATTAAGATTGAAAGCTTCTGTGAAATGACTTTGGATCGTGAGAAAGTTTTTAACGATATACTCGATTATAACTACCCATAACCAAGAAAATGATTATCCTACCTCTGGCCGCTAAATATTTAATAACCTGTCAACTCGTTTGTTTAGCATTTAAAATGTAATTATTCCACACATTTTACTGGACTTAATCATGCATCATGGTCTTAAAAAGGGATATAGTATAGCATTACCGAATGCATTAAGCGAAATGCGATTGCGGATATTGCAATATCGCATTTCGCAAATCATTTGTGGTTTTTCTAATGGCTTGGTCAAGTTTCTCGCGAACTAGTGAAGTGTGAAATGCGATTGCGAAATGATATGGTGATGTTATCGTAGTGGGAGACCTAATCGCATATCTCACTTTTGTAAAGGTTTTTTAACATGGTCATGTGGAAAAGTGTGATTTGCAATCTACGATATGGATTTCATCCTTAGTTAGTTTTGCAAGGTTTTGCTAGGAATTTTCTGAGTTAGGGTTTTATTATCCTAAGCCTAAAAATTTAAAAAGGTCCCCATTTACAATTCTAAGCATTTAAAAGGGTCCTCATTTACAATTCTAAGCCTAGATATTGTTTGTTATAAATGGGGGGGTTGTTTCATAGTACAACAATTGGTGATTCACTTGGGAGAACCATTATCTCTAAGTAGTTTTTTGAAATTTCTAAAAACTTTCAAAGTAATTAGGGTTATAAGAATAATGATTATATGAGTTATAAAGTAAACAACATGTCTCTGGAATCATCATTACTTGCTCAACTTATTTACTTAATTACTTTACTCTTGTAATGATAGAAATATAAACATTTTCATCAGCCAATAAAGTTTAAAGAAATATAGTAGGTGCCTTTTGTAGATTAGTTTTTTGTAGTTTACTCATTTATCACAAATAGAGCCTCTGTTGCTAGTAGACATTCATAGCCTCGACAGGGTTATCTTTTAACCAACAATGATTCATTATCCCATCTGTATGAATTTTCAAATTTCAAAATGATATTCACTTGGATTGAATCTCACTTGGACCTTATCCTCTTTTTCCTTTTTTGAATGTAATTTTTCTCTTTTTTGGTTTCTTAAAAGACCCCTTGTCTTCTAATTGAGGAGACCATTAGCTATTAACCTGTTTGGTATGCAATATTGGTAATATCAGTTAAATCACTTCCCTATGAACATGGTAAACAAGCTCGTAATGAGACTTTTTATCTTTTAAGTTTTTTATATTTTAGAATTACACTCTGAAAAAGGAAAATTTTAACAGATGTAGTGGATCATTGGCTCTTTTGAGACTTTTGGGTGATAATGATAGAGTTTTAAGATGCTGATATGCAAAAATCCTTACTAGGTTAAAGATTATTTTCTAGACTAATAACAAAACCCTCATATTCTATAAATATAAGAGTTTGTTTGTAAAATAAATGTTTTAAGAAAGGTCAAGTTTTTCCAAAAAGATCAAGTTTACTTTAGTACTCAAATGTCCTAATTATTCCTTTTAACTCTTACTTTCTTATAAAAGTGAAAAATAGAAATGTTATCAAAGATTTTATTTTGAAAAGCCAAAAGTAATACTATTCGACAATTATTTTCCTAGAAAGCAATATGTTACCAAATTGGAAGAGGTTATCTCCTAGGAGAAGTACTTTTTCAAAATTTTCCAATTGACGGGCAAAGAATCCTTCTTACTTGATAAGTCTTGTAAAAGAAACATTGATTTTCCAATTTTTTCAATGATCTGAAAAGGGCCAAGCCATAGTGTTTGGAATTTGGTATGTCTACCCTTTTGCTCGTGTGCTTTGTCCCATTTCAGAACCAAGTCATTGACTTCAAGATTTTTATGACTGGCAGAAGTTGTATCAAAATAATCTTTGACTAATTGTTAATGATGGAAGTGGGTTGCTTTAGCCTTTTCTCTTTCCTCTTCAAGCTTGAGAATTTGAAATTGTCTAGCCTGGAGAGAACATGACGGGTTTTCATCAATAAATTTCACTAGGGAAAGAGATGGGATTGCTACCTTTGGGGAAAGAAAAACTTCTTCTGCATAAACTAAAGCAAAAGGAGAAGAACCGATAGAGGCTTTCTGAGTAATCTTGTCTGCCCATAGAGAAAATGTTAAGGCGTTGTGCCAATTCCTGTGATTTTGATCAATCATCCTTTTGATAATTCTAATGAGGTTCTTGTTTGTTGACTCTGCTAATCCATTACCTTGCGGATAATAATTGGCTGAATATTTCAACTTGAAACCTTGCTTAAGAAAAAATTCTACCATTTTATTTCCAGAAAAGTAAGATGCATTGTCAAACATTAAAGCTGAGGGTAAGCCAAATTTGGTAATTATGTACTGATCAATGAAGTCTATACTTTTTTCTATATTAGCTATCTTTAATGGGACAACTTCTACCTACTTAGTAAAGTAATCAATAGTTGTAAGGATGTACCTATGTTGTTTGGAAGAGTTAGGAACAATCTCACCAATTATGTCTAATCCCCATTGTTCGAATGGTTGTTGGATGTTAACTGGTTGTAAAGGGAATGATGGATTTCTTTCTCTTCCAGGTGTGGTTTGACAAGTTTTGCACTTCCTTTCATATTCATGTGCATCTTTAAATACCATTGGCCTTGCATGTATGATTTTGTGAGCCATGATATTTCCTCCAAAATTTCCTCCAACTGGTCCATCATGTAATTTCTGCATGACCTTTTCGACTTCAAGTTTCTCGAGGCATCTCAAAAATACTGAATCATAATTCTTCCTAAACAATACATCATTGACTAGTTCATACTGATTTTATTTCAATCTTAAAGCTCGCTTTGTTTTATAATTAAGATGCATAGGAGCATATTGATTTTTTAGATAAAATTTCAAATCATTATATTGTGATTGCGTCTTATTGAGGCTTATGTCTGATATTTGTACTTCATTACCTTCATCTTCTTATGGTGGTAACTGGGAAGCTCCTGTTAACATCCTGCAAAAACCTTGGCCCCTGACAATTTTAGCTGGCCAGATTTCTACATCATATTCTTGGAGTGCAGTTACCCAATTAGCTCTTTTATCCCCTACTTCTCTTTGGTCCAATAGTTGTCTTACTGCAGGGTAGGGTACAATTATCTTTGTATGGTTTTTAAGAAGAAAATGTCTGAAATGTTTCAAAGTTTTAAAAACAACAAATGCTTGTTTCTCTACAACTGAATAATTTAATTCGACGCCTTGTAAGTTAGAACTGAAAAAGGAGATACGTGCCTCAACATTTTCATCATTCAGCTGTGTCAAAACTACTATATATGATGTATCAGATGAGAAAGTATATAATATGAAAGGTTTGAGAAAGTCCGGGGTTGTCAATGAGGGAGCATTAATAATAGCTTTTTTAATCAACTTAAATGACTCTCTTTCATCCTTGTTCCATCTGAAAACTGCATTTTTTCTTATCATCGCTTGAAGAGGTAGAACAATTTGTGAAAAATCTCAAACAAATATTTTTACAAAATTTATTTGGCCTAGGAATGATTGCATGTTTTTCTTGTTGTGAGGGAGGGGAATTTTTCAATCTCTTGAACTCTATCAGGATCAATGTAAATTCCTTTCTTGGATACTATAAACCCAAGGAGTTTGCCTTGTGGTAAAGCAAAATAGGATTTTTTGGGATTTAAGGAAATGTCGTATTTCTTGCATCTTTCGAAAATGTGTTTCAGGTCAGCTAAATGATTGTTGCTATCCTTGGAATATACTGTGATGTCATCCAAGTAAATAACCACCAATTTATTGATTAGAACTCTGAAAGCAATGTCCATAGCATGTTGAAATGTGGCACCCACATTCATGAGTCTGAAAGGCATCTTCTGATAGGCATATGTTCCCCACTTGGTCCTGAATGTTGTCTTTAATCTATCATCTGTATGGACAAGTATTTGATTATATCCTGAGAATGCATCTAGAAAGGACATTAATTCAAAACCTGCAACTAATTGCAATATCTGTGCCATGGTGGGCAAGGAAAAATTATCTTTTTGGTAAGCTTGATTTAGGTTTCTAAAATTAGTACAAATCCTGATATCTCCGTTCTTTTTCCTTACGGGTACCATATTTGACACTGACTTAGAATATCTAACAGGGAATATTATTTTGGCTTTCAAAAGGTTGTTTAATTCTGATTTGATTTGAATTTCAAGGTTTGGGTGAATTATGCGAAGCTTCTGTTGAACTGGCTTTTCATTTGAAGTCATGGGTATGGTATGTTGAATTATAGAGGCATCATAAGTTTTGAGATCTGCATAATCCCAAGAAAAAATGCCTTTATATGTCTTCAACAACCTGATGAATGATATTCTTTCTTTAGATGATACGCCTAGACCTAGGTTGACATTTTGAGGTTTTTTGTTTGACCCTAGGTTTACTACTTCAAATCTCAAAGTAGAACTTTGAGTTTTGGAGTTAGTAATTTTCTTAAATCTATCCTTTAGATCATAAAGATCTTCCATTTTAACCACAGACTTTGGGATTGGGTTATGATCATGATTATTTTGATTTCTAAATCATAGTCATGTTCATCTATGATCTGTTCTTCATACGATCCCTCTGATGTAAGGAAATTAACTATATCTGCATCGTTGTTGAATACTCTCCAATTTGTTACATTGTCAGGAATTGATGGCCTAAATATTAATTATATTAAAAATCTGTCTGGACTAAAATCTTCTGAGGGTATAAGCATGGATGTCGCATTAGCAAGTAAGTTAGCACTTTCATTTTGTAATCTAGGGACTGAAGATATGTTGAAAGTAGAAAAATGAGAAGTCAATTTCTGAGCTAAAGATTGATAGTGTTTAAGGTGCCCAGAGACACAATGAATTGTATTTCTCACCTGCTTCACAATTATCTCCGAATAACCATAGACTTGCAGGTATTTGACATTAAGACCGATGGATTTATATATTCCTTGGATTAGTGCTTCATATTCAGTGACATTGTTAGTGCACTGGAATTCAAGTCTGCAGGCGGGCATGGTTTTCTCTCCTTGCGGATTGATCAAAATGCATCCTGCACCTGCGCCATTCTCTAATTTAGAACCGTCAAAATAGAGAGTCCAGAATAGAGAGTTATTAGAAACTTTATCTCCTAAATTTAGACATTTGGAAGGATCCGTTTGTGAAAAATTTTCGATTTGAGAGACTATAGTGTTATCTAAAAAGGGAGGCCTCTAAGCATTAAAGGATCCTAAAGAGGACTTGACTGAGTAATTTCCAATGATATTATTAGTGAAAGCAACAGATTTGTTACTTCCCTCGAGGTCGGTGACTGTATATTTCATGAATTTCTCTCGGTCTACCCTGATTTGGTTAGTTTTACCATTGTGTGGCAACCACATGTGAGACTAATCAGTTGCAAAATAACTGTGTAGCTTTTCAGACCAGTCTCTATTGATAATTAAACCATAAAATTTAGGGATATTGGCTACCAAAATATCAATTATTTGGGAAACGTTTAGATTAGAGGAAAGCCTAATTGAAACTGATGTTATTTCTCCAAGCACCTCAACTTTTGTCCTATCTAGCTTAACTATGTGCACTGGAGATTTTTGAGGTGTAATGTTCAATTTGGTACACACAATGCTTGGCATTATATTTGAGGAGGCTCCTGAATCAACAAGGTAGTTGTGAACGTTCCTATTGAAAATTTCATAAGTGAGTAGAAATGGAGGAACATGAGAAATAGACCTATCACCAATCAAAACTAGATCTGAGGGATCTACCTTGTTTGAGGATGAGGGATGTTTTCCCATATTGTAGGCAGCTTGAGTAACTATAGAAGATGGCAGAGGGGATACTAGAACTTCTTTCAATTCCCTTAATAAAATCTTTTGCTGCTATTTGAGTTTAGTGAGCTCATGTAATGAGATGTTAGCTCTAGTCTTTTTCATGTCTTCCACTATATTGTATTCAACCATGTCTGAGATTACCAATGTTTTTGAGGCATTTGGGGAGCCTGGAGGGATAGGATCGGTTTGGCTAGTTTTAGATTTCTTATCTATTGTTTTCTCCTTTGTAGGAGTAGCAACTTTTTGCTTGTGATTTGTGATAGACATGTCAGGAGAATTTTTTCTTCTTGTAGTCACTGACATTGCTTGTGCCTCTTCTTTAGTTGGGAGAATAAAATCCCACATCCCATTTAGTTCAATTTCTTCTTCCATTTCAGCTTCCTCTTCGTTTGGAAAATCTTCTTCTGCTTATTGGTCAGATTCAACATTTGAAATGGTGTTTGGTGGTTGTGACGTAGAAGAAGGGTTCCTTTTGAATGATCAAAAAGGTTTCTTAGGAGCAGAGGATTCTGAAACTTGTTTTTTATTTCGACCATTTCGTTGGACATCGTCTTTAACACTTTTAGAAGGCCTTCAAGATCGAAAGGGTCTTTTGAAGCCTTCTTCTTAGAGTCATCCTTGAATGTCACTTTTTTGGTCTTCCTTTCATCTGTTTGCAATCTTTTTTCCAAAGATATGATTCTTCTTTCTACAGACAAGGCTTCTTTCATGTTTTCTACAAGGGTAGCCTTATTGGCTCTATCTACAAAAATTGTAATATTAGAAGGGAGAGATGATATATACCATTCTATTTGTACATATACAACAGGTTTAGAGGCAGCTAAGATTTTTTTAGCAATTTGTTAAATCTGGAGTTGAATTCTTTGATCTTTTCATCTGAATTAGCTTTCAAATTAGAAAGATCATTGATCAAGGATGCTATGGTCCTATCATCACCAAATATTTCAAGAAACACTTCTTGAAAAGTATCCTAGTCTCTAATTGAACCTGCTGGGAAGGAAAAATACCATGACCTAGCAGATCCTTGGAAAGTATAAGGAAACAGTCTGATTACAACATCTTCATGTGAAATCCCATTGAGATTCATGGCTAACATAAAATTATTTAGATGTTATTTAGCTGGGAGAGCATACTCAAGATTAGACTTAGGCAACCATTTTTCTAGGTTTGCTGGGAGTGCATTTGGATTTGCAACTAGGACAGTACCAGGATTTGTCCAAGGTTGATTGGCCATAACTTGAGTTGGGGACTAAGAAAATGGGAAGTTTGGTCCAGAAGTAGGTATAGATGGAAAACTTACTACTAGATTAGTACTGTTAATTATAGTACTAATTGGAGAAGTGGATGTTTGAGAAGTCGTGGATTGGATAGAAGTGGATGGAGGAGTAAATGGATGGAAAGGTGATGTAATCTCGCTAGTATCTGATTCAAATGTTGATGAAGTGACTTTCTTACGTCGTGGAGGAATGGGGAACTCGAAAGGGTTAACCCCAAGTCTCTCACTTTGCATTCTAGTCAATACACCAGTTTGTTGTAATAAGGAGGTGACATTTTCTTCAGACACTTCGGGTCTCTCTAGTTTCTCTAGAGAAATGGATATATGTTCCAATTTATGTATCAAATAATGAACTTCAGGAGACTTGTGAGTGCAATATAGAGAATGTGGTCACCTTAGTACTTCAGGAGATGAGGGAGATGTTTCTACTACTTTAGACTTCCGATCAGGATATTGTGAACGAGTTTGAGAAGGGGTAGAAATGGTGGAGGGGTTTTTGACTCTTATGAATGTTTTTCAAATGATTTTTTGCTTCATCTATTATTCATAGTTGAATGCCCTCCTTCTAGCGCCAAAATGTTGTGGCCTCAGAATTCTGTTGCCGAAACATGGGGGATAACCACCCGGTCCGGACCTTAAGACAACTCCTTTTCCATTTAAAGTGGTGGCTCTGACTAGGGATAATGGGACCAGTTTCCCAGTCTCGGTTTTAATATGAGAGTGGGTGGCTTATGAGTGTTTTGAAATAGAATAGCGATAATCTAAGTGACCTATTCTACATGCAATTTCTCTAACTAACTTATTCTAATATAAACCCGGGTGTTCTTGTGTGATATGCGATCTACAAGGATATCTATTTAGCATGTGATAATAAAGATTGAACACAACTAAACAAAGATGATAATGTAAAATATCATTCCTTTGACTAAATAGTTAGTCAAAGGAATTTATAAAATATATCGCATATATGATGAGTTATATATGAAAATCACAACCTCAGCTAGGCATCATAAAAAAGTGAAATTAACGCTTAACATAAATAATAAATCTCACATATAATCTATGAAAGTAAAGTTTTTCCACTAATTCAATGTAAACAGAATCAATCATACATGATAATAGTACCATATGTGTGAAGTACTGCTCATTTGACAAATGACATAGACCAACTTCTTTCTTCAAATCAAATTGTCTCGCAAGAGTACAAAAGTGCATCAACAAAGGAAAGTAGTCTGATATCTAAAAGAAACAATCATGTTCCATAATCTCACAAAAGCATTCACAAACTTACAATAGTGCATTCTTTGCAAACGTTTTTGATAAAATTTTGGACCCTTCTCTAAATGCACGAGAAGGGTATAAATACTACTCTAACTAAATGTGAAAAAATATATTATACAAAATTTGAGGAGGTTTCAAACAACCTTCCTCCTAACTAGGTAACTAACTCCAAAAATAAACAGAGGCTAAATAAATAAAACTAAGAGGATGACTTGTTGCCTGCTAGCTTGTCCTTTAAATCACAAATATCGGTCACCAATTGAATTTGAGGAGGTGGCCCGAAATGAGTCCTAAGTTGTCCAGTGAAGATCGCATTGGTGAGTGGTGGCAACATCTTTTGAGTCATGTGAAGGGAATAGTTGAGAGTCATAATATTGTTATGTGGCTTAACCAGATACTGCCAATACGACTCCCAGTTGGTCATGGTTAGTTTTGCAATTGCCTCTCTCTGAATCCCCACCTTTCTTGCAATTCTTTATATAGAGTAGTAAAGTCAGGAATTTCTTTCGTATTGCCTTCCTTGATGATATTGGTGGTGAACAGGATGTGGTTCACTGCTTTGACGATGTTCTTTTATACTCCAGCTTCCCTTGTGACTGCTAGCTCAACCTGTTTGATTCTGGCATCCCAATTTGTAAAGAGAATGTCTTTATGAGTTTCTTCAATCTCGGGTAGATTGGATTTCTTTCCATATTTTATTTCCTGCCACTCAATGAAATCAAAGATTCTGGTGTTTAAATCATTAAAATTCGTTCTCTGGTCGATTTCCTTGTCTATCTGCTGGTCGCTAGTAGTCAAATAGGGAGTAATATGTGACACCTTTTGGCAGAAACACTCTTGCCATCTCACTAGAAGGGAATTTAATTCCAAGGCCTCTTTGATGAACTCCTCAATAGTGGGAATGTCCTTGTATCTTTCCATGGATTGCTGCATTTCCTGGAGTTGCATGTTCTTGGCTGATATATCGGCCTCATGGCTTATTTTCAGGACCTCCATGTCTTGTTGCAATTGCCTTAGTTGCTCTGCCACTTGCCTATTTGCGCTTGCTTTCTCTGCCTCGAGCTCTTGTTCGAGTTGTGCAATTCTCTCTTCTTTCTCCCTTAGCAGAGTAGAGACTTCAGTAGCCTTGTCCATAATGGCTGATGCGTATGCTCCCGTGAACTGTGATAGTCTAGTCAAGTGCTCGGATGGATTGAAAGGAATGTCCTTCTAGACAACGTCCATGGGCTCGTTTCCCGGTGGGAATTCAGGTGCATCTACCCTTCTCCTTTTTCTCTGCCTCCTAACTACAGCCTTATGGAGAGGGCTATAGAACATATCAAGTGGAGGTATTTCAATCACTTTGAGAACAATCTCCGATGTGGGCAGAGCAGGGATAATTTCAGTATGTTGGGACATTGTTGCTTGTTCCTCCATAGGTGTAGATTTCTCGTCGACAGACTTGGACTCTGTATATTTATGAACATGTGGAGGAGTTTTGAATTCCTCTGTTTCTTGGGAATTTGAGGGTTTGGGAGTGCCTTGCAATTTCTAATTAAACTGATCCCACTCCTACTTCAAACTACCACCTTTGGTCTCTGAACCAATTTTTGTAGTTGAGTTGCTCATCACTTGCTTCTCAGCTGACTTCCTATTGGACTCAGCTATGTTTTCGGCATCTTAGGGCTTCCCTGTGTATAGTGTCTTCTCAATGTTTACCTAAGAGTTTATTTGAGAGCTAGGGCCTCCATTATCAACAGTGACGCTTGGAGTAGACTTATCCTTAGGTTTTAATAAATGCATTGGGATCACTCAGAGCCTCTCATCTCTGAATTCCTGAAATCCTTGAAAATCTTTAGGTTTTAGATAACGCTTTTTCAGATTCGAACGCTTTTTCAAAGGATATGAATGGCTGTAACAAATCCTCAAAATGACTATCATCATGATTGAATGACTTGAGTTTAACTATAGTAGTGACATTGTATGCCACTTTGTTTGGATCAAATTGCTTCTTAGGCATGTATGAAGCCTGAGGGATTCCATATGTGTTGATTCCTTAGTGGCATGAACAAAATTGGCTAAAGAAAACGAACCACATTTGACAGGGAAAATGGGCCATAATGACTTCTTGTTGTCTTTGAGAACTTTAGTCATGCCCTTTCCCACAGTCTGGCAGGAAATCTCTCTTGCTAATAACT